>MCFG01000255.1:0-77500 GCA_002104895.1 Anaeromyces robustus | reverse complement strand
TGTGAGTATATTAATTTTAATTATGTATATATACTGAAGTATTTAAAGAATAACTAAATTAATAATTTATATTTTATATATATTGAAAACAATGAAGGGTCCAACTTGGCATGGAAGAAGTGGCATACATACTCATATGGTATTATAATATTTTTTATATATAAAAAAATTTTTTTTATATTCTACAATTTTCATAAAATTAATTATTAAAAAAAAAATTAAAATTATAATAAATGCAAAATTATAATAAATGCATATATTACAGACAAATACAAGAATTACTGATCCTGTAAGTAGTAATTTTGTTTAATATAAAACAAAAACAGCAAACAAAAACAAATATAATACAAAACTAAAAGCAAAAAAGCAAAAAATCAAAAAAAAAAAAAAAAAAAAAAAAAAAAAAAAAAAAAAAAAAAAAAAAAAAAAGCATATGAATATTATTAACAAATATTATTTTTTAATTTAGGAAATTCTTGAAAAACGCTATCCAGTTATTTTAAGAAAATTCGGTATAAGGGAAAATTCTGGTGGTAAAGGTAAATATAATGGTGGTGATGGTATTATTCGTGAAATAGAATTTTTAGAGCCATTACAATTATCTATTTTATCTGAAAGACGTGTATTTGCTCCATATGGGTAAATATTAATTATTATTATTATTATTATTATTATTATTATTATTTAATTATATATATAAGGTTATTTATAATAATTAATTGGTTATAATGGTATAATATTATTTATAAATATATAATTTTATATTATAATATTATCAATTAGTCTTGAAGGTGGTGAAAACGGTAAAAGAGGTGAAAATATATGGATTCATCATATTGAAAATTCAGATGAAGTTGAAATCTTAAGTATTGGTGGTAAAAATACAGTTTCTTTGGCTATAAATGATAGAATTATTATTAAAACACCTGGTGGTGGTGGTTGGGGAAAACCAAATAAAACTAAATAACTTTAATATATATATATATTAAAAACAAACTTTAATTTAAAATTATTATATATTTATATCAATATATATATATATTTTCAATTACTGTTCTTTTTTTTTTTTTTTTTTTTTAAAAAAAAAAGTGTAGTAGTAAAGTAATATATATATTAAAATGTGAATGGAATAAATAAATAAATAATAAATAAATAATAAATAAATAAATAAATAAATAAATAAATAAATAAATAAATAAATAAATAAATAATAAATAAATAAATAAATAAATAAATAATAAATAAATAAATAAATAAATAAATAAATAAATAATAAATAAATAAATAAATAAATAAATAAATAAATAAATAAATAAATAAATAAATATAATTAATTAAATATAATTAAATAGGTTGAAAAAAAATTTGTTTTTTTTATTTCGAAATTAAAATATTTAAACTTTATAAAAATATAAAAAAATAAAGTTTAACAATATTTTAAACATTACCAATAGCTAAAAAATAGTAAAATATAACAGCAGTTTTATTATTATCATTTTATTAAAAATCAATTATTTTTAATTATTTATAAAAGAAAAAACTATTATATATATAAAATGCAAAAAAATAGAATATCCTCATCACACTCAAGCGAAGTTATACTAGCAACATCGGATTTAAATGTAATTATTGAAAAAAAGGAATTTTGTTTTTAATATATCGATAATTTGTTATTTATATGATATAATTATATTATTAAACAATATTAACAACAGCAATAATCATTATAATAATAATAATAATAATAATAATATTAATAATAATAATAATAATAATAATAATAATAAATACTTTTTTTTTTCTAAAGGAAATTGATGAGAAATTTGAAGATAAAAGTAATAATGAAATTGTTGTTCATTTAGACAATATTCATAAAACTTATTTAATAGGTCTAGAAGGTGTTCCAGCTATAAGGTTAATAATACTGAGAACGAATAATATATATAGTTTAAGACAAAAATATTCTAAGGATTAAATTATTTTTTATTTTTATGTTTTGTATTTGTTTAGAGGGATATCATTGGATGTAAGAAAAGGAGAATGGCTCACAATTTATGGAACATCTGGTAGTGGAAAAAGTTCATTATTAAATATATTAGGTACAATTGATAAACCAACTAAAGGGGAATTAGTAATATGTGGAACAAGTGAGAGAATTAGATTTCATAATATAAAATATTTAAATTTTATATAATAATAATATTTATAAATATATTATATATTATAGAAATAAATACAAATACAAAAGACTCAGTTCTTGCAGATTTAAGATTGAAAAAATTGTAACGATCATAGATATTTATAGATACTTGCTTTTTTTTAAAAAAAAAAAAAATAAAACAGTTACATTTATATTAATATATATATATATTTTATTTTGAAATTTAAAATAATTTATAGAGGTTTTGTATTTCAAGCTTTTAATTTATTAAGTACTATGACAGCAAAGGAAAATATAGAATTTCCAATGCAACTATTAGGAGAATTAGATAAAGGTGAAAGAACAGCTGTAGCTTTAGGTGTATATTTAAAATGCATTAATAAATTTTTTTTATAAATTTTTATTATTATTCTATTTATTTAAAACTATTATTAAGAATAATTAAATTAATTATTAAAAATGATTTTTATTTAACATATTTATTATTATTATTATTATTATTATTATTATTATTATTATTATTATTATTATTATTATTATTATTATTATTATTATTATTATTATTATTATTATTATTATTATTATTATTATTATTATTATTATTATTATTATTATTATTATTATTATTATTATTATTATTATTATTATTATTATTATTATTATTATTATTATTATTATTATTATTATTATTATTATTATTATTATTATTATTATTATTATTATTATTATTATTATTATTATTATTATTATTATTATTATTATTATTATTATTATTATTATTATTATTATTATTATTATTATTATTATTATTATTCCAATTATAGCAAGTTTATATAGGGTTGGTTTAGAAAATAGAGTTAATCATTATCCAACACAATTATCAGGTGGTGAACAACAAAGAGTAACTATTGCTCGAGCAATTTCAAATAAGCCGGATATTTTACTTCTTGATGAACCAACGTAATAAAAGAAAACATATTTATTTAATTATTTCTATATAAAAAATATATACATAAATTTTTTAAGAAGATTATTGTTATATTAATAATGTTCAATTAAAATAAAAAAATTACAATTTACTATAATTATGATTTTATAGTGGTGATTTAGATAGAGAGAATACTTATAAAATTATTAAACTCTTACATACATTAAATACTGTAGATCGTAAGTATAATAAAATAGTTATTTTTTAATTATTATTTTATAATATTTAGTTATATTAATAATATAATAAAAATTTTGGAACTTTGGTTAGATATGACATTAATTATGGTAACACATGATGTTTATTTAAAGAATTTCGCTGATAAAGTTATTTATATGAGAGATGGAAAAATTGCTAAGCGTGAAACTATTCCAAGAGAAATGAAGAGAAAAGCTTTAGAGGATTTAGAACATAGAATCAATGAAGTATATAATAATTATAATAATAATAATTAAAAATAAGAAAAAATTTTATGTATTTCTGTATAATATTAATATTAATATTAATTATTAATATATATTATAATTTCTTTTTAAATAATAGTTAGGAAAACCAAAATTCAAAGGTTTTGGTGGAAATAATAAAGACATAGATAATACTATTATTAAAAAGCAAACAGATTACCCTACATTTGCATTCAGAAAGAAGATGGAAGAAAATCCATTAAAAATATAAATATTGTATTTTTAATATAAACTATATATTATGACATGTTAAATAATTTTTGTTATTACATAGAAAAAAAATTCAAAAGAATATTGGTATTTTTTTTAACTAAAATTATATATAATAACATATTATACAATAATTTTTTCTGATAATATAGCTATTATAAAGAAAAAAATAACATTTATGTATTATTAAGTTTTGATTTTTATATATTTTAATATATTTAATTTGAAAATTTTGGAATAGATTATTTAACATATAAAATAATAAAATAAAAATAAAATAAAAAATAAACACAATAATTTAATTAAAATAATAATAATAATAATAATAAAAAAAAAAAAAGAAATAATAATTTTTATTTGATAAATTTTTTATAAATTATAGCAACTTGTAATATATCAATTTTTTATTTTTTATTATATTGCTTTATTTTTAAATTTTTATTTGAAAATTAAATTTTTATTTGAAAATTAATAAGACAAAAATTAATTGGTTATATTATTTTATAAAATACATATTTTATTATTAAAATATTCAATTTTTTATATTTTTATATATAATAATTTAAAAAGATAAAAAAAAAAAAGAAATACTTAAGAATAATACAAATTTATATTCTATAATAGGGTTAATATTACAAATAATAACAATATTTTTAGAAAGATAATTTAAAACTTTATTCATTATTATTTCTAATTAATGTTTTCCTCACCACAGATAATGGAACTAGATAATTATTATTTATATTATCATTATTATTGCTATTTTTCACTTCATTATTATTATTAATATTTTTTGTGTTCATGTTTGTGTCATTTTGATTTTTATATTGCTTTTGATATTTTAAATTATTTTCTTTATATTTTGAATTTTTATTTTTTAAATTATTTAAAATGTTTTTACTACTTTTATGGTTACTATTAGATTTATTAAATTCATTTTTATTAGTATTTTCATTTAAATTATTATTTCTATATTTCATAGTACTTTTTACACCATTAATTGGTAAAAATATTGGTTCTTCTTCATTATTTTCTGATTTTACTTTTTCTTTTTTCATTATTCCTTCATTTTGAATATCAATATCATTTTGATATTCTAATATTTTACTTACTCTATCATATATAAATGAATTTAAATCTTTCCATCCTCCACCAATTCTAATCATTACTGTTTCTCCAACAACACGACAATAGTAGGTTTTAGACTCTTTATATGAGTATTTATTATTTGATTTCAAGATTGGCTTTTTTAAATTATTAATAAAGGCTTCAATATTATTAATTTTATAATAGTTAATTGGAATGCTTCCATTACTATTGTTTTTATTTAATGTTCTACCACTATCGCTACTACTACTACTTATGCTATTATTACTCTTTTTAAGAATGGATTCAAAATTTTTATTATTAACTTTATAATCATTAAGATCAACAACTGAATCATAAGTACAAAGATTAATACTATTTTTCTTTAATACATTGGATTTATTTTTATACCAACTACTTTTCTTTATATTCATTAAAGATTTTTTACTTTGTGAAGATTCTAATGGTATTTCTGCTTGCTCATATGTTGCTATTTTTATATTAGAATCATTACTACAAGGCAAAGAACTTGATGAAATACTACTAATAATATCTACTTTATTTAAATTTTGATTAAATACTTTGAGTAATGGTATTTTGGATTTTTTAATGCCAGCATTTTTAAATACTTTTGATACACTAGGATAAAGCATATATTTATTTCTTTGAGCAAATGTTTCTTTACTATTATTTATTTTATTTACTAAATTTGAAATACTTTTAATTTTGGTTTTAGAAAGTTCATTGAAATTTTTAACATTATTTAGTCGTTCAAGACTAAGGCTACGATTTGATATTGTTTTTTCTGTTAATGAAGATTTTCTTGAATCATTACTAATAGTTATAAATGAATTGTACATAGGTGATACTTTATTACTTATGGATGGTTTTCTGTTTATACTATTATCTAGATAATAGCTTAAAATTGAAGAATAAGATTTATTTGTTGAGGACATTGATAATGATGAATTTAATGATTTTTCATCATTTGCATTATAAATTTCATTATTATTATTGTTATTATTATTATTATTATTATTATTGATACTATTATTTATTAAATTGTTAACATCTTGGTTATTGTTCATATTATTATTTTTTTTTACATCTTTTTTATCAATGTTATCATCAGTTGTATTAATATTAATTATAGGAATACTTACATCAAATATTTTATTATTACTATTTCTATTACTACCAATACCATTTTTATTTTTATTTTCATTTCCGTTTTCATTTTCATCTTTATTTTTATTTTCATTTTCATTTTTATTATTATAATTAATTTTACTATATTTCTTTAATTCTTCTTCTGTAAAATTTATATCTTTGGATAATTCGAAGAGGCTATTAATTGATACTTTAGTGTAATCTAATACATTATTACTATAATTATTATTGTCATTTTCAAGTATTGTATTATTTTGGTTATCTTTTTTAAAAGATATATCACTAATTATACTACTTCCTAATGATGAGGTTTTACTTTTTATAGATATAATTGAGATATCTAAAGACGAATTATTATTTTCAAGTTTTTCATTCTTTTTGAGTTTATTTTCCTTTTTATTTAATTCATCAATAATGTTCACTTTATTATTTTTGTTTAATTCATCAATAATATTTGCATTATTTTTTGATAAAATCTCTGATGAACTATTGAATAAGCTATGAAAAGATAAAAGAGAATCATTAATATTATCTAAATCAAGATGATTATTTAAGATTTTATTACTTATTACTGGATTATTAAGAATATTATTATTTAATATGTTATTATTGAACATACTATTATTAAATGATTGGGATATAGAATTTCCAGCTAAATTTATATAACTTTCATTTTCAATATATTTAATATTTGATTCATTAATCAAAATATTATCTAATGATTGTAATGAATTTTCTTTAAAATTATCACTTTCATAACGATTAATATCATTATTGTTATTATTACATAATGAATTTTCAATAGAATTTGATTTGCTTAATTTATATTTATTTCTTAAATCTTCATATAATCGTAAATCTTCTTGTTCATTACTATCATTTGTTATATCTTCTTTTTTAATATTTTTACTTAAACTTTTATTTGAATTGTTATTATTATTTAGTGATAGTTTTTTGTTGCTTGAAATATTTTCATATGAGTTCTTGTAAAAAGATAATAAAGATTCATAGCTATTATTTAATTCATTATATTTATTTGAAAGAATTTTTTTAGTATCTTCATTATTACCATCATCATCATTAAAAATTCTCATAATTTCATTATATTTATTACTTATATTATCCATATATAATGAAATATCTTTATCAACTTCAAATTTAATACCATTTGTTTCATTCGATAAGCTTTGTTGTAAATTATCTTTTTCATCATTAATATTTCTATTGCTATTTTCGTAATGAGAACTAATATTACCATTTAACTTAGAAACATTAGATAGATTAGTATTATTTGGTTTAATATATTCTAATGAATTTTTCAATTCTTTAATTTCATTTAATTTTTCATCCATATATTGATTAAATAGGTATGAGTTATCTCTAAGTAGATTTGAACTAAATTTATCTAAAGTTTTATCATTAGATTTACTGTTTTTATTATTTAATTCTTCGTATGAATTTACCAAAGATTCAATTTCATATATGTTCAAACTTTCTTTACTATTACTAGAATGACTATTTCTATTTAAATTCTCTAATATTATATTTTTAAGAGAATCTAAATATTCTTTACCTTTATCACTCATTTCTTCATATAATTTTAATTCATTATGATCTTTTTCATTAATACTTTTATTTGATATATTTTCTATACTATTATTAATAATTTCTGATATAGAAGCATTACTGTAACTGGCTTTAAATCTTTCGTATAGATCAGAATAATTTTCATTTGGTTCAACATTATTAATATTATTATTTATATTATTAAAAACAACTTTCTTTTCATTTGACTCTAAATCAGTGATATCATTATTATCATTTAAATTATTTAAATATGTTGATATATTGGGTTTTGAATTATAATTATTATAATTTGAAAATTTATTATATAAACTTGAATTAGTGTCTAAATCATTTAAAGTCAATTCTTTAATACTATTACTATTTAATATTTCAGGTGATTCAAAATCTTCATAAAATATAGAACCGTTTTTTAATTTTTCAATAGATTCATGAATATTTTTAATTGAAGCTATAATATTATCTTCGTAATCTTTAAAACTGGTATCTGATTTTTCAGATTCATTATTCGAATATTTAATAAATTCATCATATAGTTGGTGATTATTTATATTATTATTAAAATCATTATCATCATATTTATTATTTGAATATGATTTAAATATTTCAGGTTCATTATTATTACTACTACTATTACTACTACTACTACTATTATTATTATTATTTTTATCATTATCATTATTATTATTATTATTATTATTATTATTATTATTATTATTATTATTATTATTATTATTATTATTATTATTATTATTATTATTATTATTATTATTATTATAATTATTATTATTATTATTATTATTATTATTATTAATAGCATTTTCTTTTATATTTTTGTCTTCGTTGCTTTTATTATTTAAAGATTTAATTAAATTTGGATGTAATTCATATAATTGATATTCAATGTCATCATTACTGTCTTCATTAATATTATTATCATTACTATCGCTATCATTATCATTATTATTATCATTATAACTATTATTATTATTATTATTATTATTATTATTATTATTATTATTATTATTATTATTATTATTATTATTATTATTATTATTATTATTATTATTATTATTATTATTATTATTATTATTATTATTATTAATTTCATTCTCATTAATATCATTCTCATTATTATTATTATTTATAGCTATAGTCATAGTTGGATATAATTCATATAATTTAGAATCAAAATCATCATTACTATATTCATTGATATCATTGTTATTATCATTATAATTATTATCTTCATTATCATTATTATTATTTGTATTCCATTTTTTAATTTTTTCGGTAGATTTAATATTTTCATTTTCATCAGTACTTTTATTATCTAAAGCTCCAATAATAGTTGGACATAATTCATATAATTTAGAATCAAGATCATCATTACTATCGTCATTATTATTAATATAATCATCATCATCATCATCATCATCATCATCATTATTATTATTATTATTATTATTATTATTATTATTATTATTATTATTATTATTATTATTATTATTATTATTATTATTATTATTATTATTATTATTATTATTATTATTATTATTATTATTATTATTATTATTATTATTATTATTATTAATATTATTATTATTATTATTATTAGAATTTAAATCAATATTTTCTTTTATATTATTAATATTTTCATTTTCGTTCTCATTATTATTTAAAACCATAATTGTGTTTGGATGTAACTTATATAGTTTAGATTCATTAATTTCGTCATTACTAACTTCAATGATATCATCGTTATTATTATTATTGTCATTTTCATTATTAATTAAAATATCTTTGTTATTACTATAATCTAAATCGCTATTGTTATTTTCTTTAATACTATCATTATCATTAGCATTATTATTCATAACTCTAATTACTGTTGGACATAATTCATATAATTTAGAATCAAGATCATCATTACTATCATCATTGATATCATTGTTATTATCATTATAATTATTATCATCATTATCATTATTATTAACATCTAAAATATTACTGTTTTTTTCAACATCCTCAGAAGAACTAATATTTTCATCTTCATTGTTATTATTATTTAAAGCTCTAATAATATTTGGATGTAATTCATATAATTTAGATTCAAGGTCATCATTACTTTCTTCATTGATATCATAATTACTTTCATTATAATTACTAACATTATTACTGTTAAGATCGCCTTTTTTATTATAATTATAATCACTATTATCTATTTTACTATTTTCAGTAGAGTTAATATTTTCTCCTTCACTATCATTATTGTTACCATTATTACTATCATTACTGATATCATTACTACTACCATTATTATTATTATTACTGATATTATTGATATTACCATTATTATCGTTATTATTATTACTATTGTTATTATAATTACTGTCATCAATACTGTCTATATAATTATTATCATCATTATCGTGATTACTTTTATGATCATCATCTTTATTATAACTATAATCTAAATTATTATATTCTTTATCAGCCTTAGTAGAATTAATATATTCGTTTTCATTATTATTATTTAAAGCTCTAATAATATTTGGATTTAATTCATATAATTTAGATTCAAGATTATTATTACTATCATTATTGATATCATCAATACTATTGTTATTACTATCACTATTATGATCGTAATTATTTTCACTATTATTATTATTATTATTATTATTATTATTATTATTATTATTATTATTATTATTATTATTATTATTATTATTATCTATATCAATATTGTTTTTTCCAACATCCTCAGAAAAACTAATATTTTCATTTTCATTGTTATTATTATTTAAAGCTCTAATAATATTTGGATGTAATTCATATAATTGATATTCAAGATTATCATTATTATCATTATTGATATCATCAATACTATTGTTATTACTATTATTATTGATATCATCAATACTGTTGTTGTTACTATCATTATTATTATCATAATTATTGTCACCATTTTTATTACTCATTTCTATATCATTATTGTTTTTTTCAACATCCTCAGAAGAACTAATATTTTCATCTTCATTGTTATTATTATTTAAAGCTCTAATAATATTTGGATGTAATTCATATAATTTAGATTCAAGATTATCATTACTATCATTATTAATATCATCAATACTATTGTTATTACTATCACTATTATGATCATAATTATTGTCACTATTATTATTATTATTATTATTATTATCTATATCAATATTGTTTTTTCCAACATCCTCAGAAAAACTAATATTTTCATCTTCATGGTTATTATTATTTAAAGCTCTAATAATATTTGGATGTAATTCATATAATTTAGATTCAAGATTATCATTATTATCATTATTGATATCATCAATACTATTGTTATTACTATTATTATTGATATCATCAATACTGTTGTTGTTACTATCATTATTATTATCATAATTATTGTCACCATTTTTATTACTCATTTCTATATCATTATTGTTTTTTTCAACATCCTCAGAAGAACTAATATTTTCATCTTCATTGTTATTATTATTTAAAGCTCTAATAATATTTGGATGTAATTCATATAATTTAGATTCAAGATTATCATTACTATCATTATTGATATCATCAATACTATTGTTATTACTATTATTATTGATATCATCAATACTGTTGTTGTTACTATCATTATTATTATCAATGTTGTTTTTTTCAGCATCCTCAGAAAAACTAATATTTTCATCTTCATTGTTATTATTATTTAAAGCTCTAATAATATTTGGATGTAATTCATATAATTTAGATTCAAGATTATCATTACTATCATTATTAATATCATCAATACTATTGTTATTACTATCACTATTATGATCATAATTATTGTCACTATTATTATTATTATTATTATTATTATTATTATTATTATTATTATCTATATCAATATTGTTTTTTCCAACATCCTCAGAAAAACTAATATTTTCATCTTCATGGTTATTATTATTTAAAGCTCTAATAATATTTGGATGTAATTCATATAATTTAGATTCAAGATTATCATTACTATCATTATTAATATCATCAATACTATTGTTATTACTATTATTATTGATATCATCAATACTATTGTTATTACTATTATTATCTATATCAATGTTGTTTTTTTCAGCATCCTCAGAAAAACTAATATTTTCATCTTCATTGTTATTATTATTTAAAGCTCTAATAATATTTGGATGTAATTCATATAATTTAGATTCAAGATTATCATTACTATCATTATTGATATCATCAATACTATTGTTATTACTATTATTATTGATATCATCAATACTATTGTTGTTACTATCATTATTATTATCAATGTTGTTTTTTTCAGCATCCTCAGAAAAACTAATATTTTCATCTTCATGGTTATTATTATTTAAAGCTCTAATAATATTTGGATGTAATTCATATAATTTAGATTCAAGATTATCATTACTATCATTATTAATATCATCAATACTATTGTTATTACTATTATTATTGATATTATCAATACTATTGTTATTACTATTATTATCTATATCAATGTTGTTTTTTTCAGCATCCTCAGAAAAACTAATATTTTCATCTTCATTGTTATTATTATTTAAAGCCCTAATAATATTTGGATGTAATTCATATAATTGATATTCAAGATTATCATTACTATCATTATTGATATCATCAATACTTTTGTTATTACTATTATTATTGATATCATCAATACTATTGTTATTACTATTATTATTGATATCATCAATACTGTTGTTGTTACTATTATTATTGATATCATCAATACTGTTGTTGTTACTATCATTATTATTATCATAATTATTGTCACCATTATTACTCATTTCTATATCATTATTGTTTTTTTCAACATCCTCAGAAGAATTAATGTTTTCATTTTTATTAATATTATTATTTAAAGGTCTAATTGTATTTGGATATAATTCATATAATTTAGATTCAAGATTATCATTACTATTATTATTAACATCATCAATACTATTACTATTATTATTATTATTATTATTATTATTATTATTATTATTATTATTATTATTATTATTATTACTATCTATATCAATATTGTTTTTTTCCACATCCTCAGTAGAACTAATATTTCCATCTTCATTATTATTATTATTATTATTATTATTATTATTATTATTATTATTATTATTATTATTTAAAGCTCTAATTGTATTTGGATATAATTCATATAATTTTGATTCAAGATTATCATTATTATTATGATTAATATCATCAATACTATTGTTATTACTATCACTATTATTATCATAATTATTGTCACCATTACTATTATTATTAATATCTATATCAATGTTGTTTTTTTCAACATCCTCAGAAGAACTAATATTTTCATCTTCATTATTATTATTTAAAGCTCTAATAATATTTGGATGTAATTCATATAATTTAGACTCAATATCATTATTACTATCAGTATAATTATCATCATTACCATTACTACTAGTATTTATATAATAATCATCTTCTTTATTATCCTCAGTAGAACTAATATCTCCATCTTCATTATTATTATTATTATTATTATTATTATTTAAAGCTCTAATTGTATTTGGATATAATTCATATAATCTTGATTCAAGATTATCATTACTGTCATTATTAATATCATCAATACTATTATTATTACTTTTACTATTATTATCATAATTATAGTCATTATTATTATTATTATTATTATTATTATTATTATTATTATTATTATTATTATTGTTATTAATATCTTTATCATTATTGTTTTTTTCAATATCCTCAGAAGAACTAATATTTTCATCTTTATTGTTATTATTATTATTTAAAGCTCTAATAATATTTGGATGTAATTCATATAATTGATATTCAAGATTATCATTACTATCATTTTTGATATTATCAATAATACTGTTATTACTATCATAATTATTATTATAATTATTGTCACCATTACTATTATTATTAATATCTATATCAACATTGTTTTTTTCAATATCCCCAGAAGAACTAATATTTTCATCTTCATTATTATTATTTAAAGCTCTAATTGTATTTGGATGTAATTCATATAATTGATATTCAAAATTATTATTACTAACATCATTGATATTAATGTTATTATCATTATAATTTTTATCATTATTATTGTTATTGTTGTTAATATATAAATCATTATTATTTTCTTTAACATTTTCAGTAGAATTAATTTTCTTTTCTTCATTATCTTCATTATTTAAAGTTCTAATTATATTTGGATATAATTCATATAATTTTGATTCAATGTCATCATTACTTTCATTATAATTATTATTATTATAACTATAACCTTCCTTACCACCTTCAGTAGAGTTAATATTTTCGTATTCATTATCTTTATTATTTAAACTTCTGATTGCATTTGGGTGTAATTCATATAATTTGGATTCATAATTATCATTACTATTGTTGTTGATATCATCATTACTATAGTCATTATTTTCATCATTATCAATGATAAATATTAAATCACTATTGTTCTCTTTAACACTCTCAGTATATTTAATCTTTTCGTTTTCATTTTCATTATCTTCATTATCTAAATATTTAATTGTATTTGGATTTAATTCATATGATTTGAATTCAAGATCATCACCATAATAATAAACATTGTCATTATTATTAATATAATTATTATCATTATTAGTATTAATATTATCATCATTATTATGTTTAAAATTATTATTATTATCATTACTAATAATAGAATTTTCATTATCACATAAATTTTGATATATTTCTTTTGAATTAACTGTATTTTCTTCCATATTTAATAATTTAATTAAACTTAAATCAGATTCAATATTAGTGCTACTTTGAGGTTCTATAGATAAATCAAAATATCTATTTAAGCTTTCTCCAGAATTATTAAAACTACTCTGATTATCCGTTGAACTTATTTCAACTTCATTTTTTAACAAATCATTTTTTGAGTTACAAATAGATTTATTATTGAATTCAATATAAGATTCAAAATTTTTAATAATAGATTTACCAGAATTGTTTTCATAATCATTATTATATAAGTCACTATCTTCAATTTCATTTTCAGAATTTCTTATTATATTATTATAATTAAAACATTCATTAGTTTTTTTTATTTCTCCATTTTGAATTATACTTGAATTAGATTGATCAAATAATTCCTCATTTTCATTTTTATTCGGAATGTTAATATCATTATTTAATTTCAAATTTTTACTACTTATCATTTTAATAATACTTAAATTTGATTCAATGCTTGAATTACTTTGAAATTTTTTAAATACTTCATCACTATAATTACTTGAAATTTCATTATTATTCACAGTTGATTTACTTTTTATTAATGAATGATCTTTAACAATATCAAAATATAAAGATATGTAAGATGCTGATTTATATAAATTATCAACTTTATTAAAGCTTATATTACCACTTTTTTCATTATTATATCTATATGACGTTGAGTCAATTATGTCATTTCTATTAATAATAGATTTACTAGAATTTAAATTATTATCGAAATTTTTTGATTTATTTGTTATACCATCCATATTTTCAAATTTTTCTTTAATATATTTTTTATCACTATTATTATTATCATTATTATAATTTCCAATACTATAGCTTGATAATGGATTATTATTTAAATTAGTTACTATTTTTTCATTATTTTTATTATATTTTATTTCCTTAATTTTTCCTTTATGGTGTTTTCTATTATTTAAATTTTTATTTTTATTGTTATTATTTTTTTTACTTTTTCTATTATTTTTAGTTTTAGTTTTATTTTTACCTTTATTATTTCTACCTTTATTATTTTTTCCTTTATTATTTTTATCTTTATTACTATTATTATTAATATTATTATTATTATTATTATTATTATTATTATTATTATTATTATTATTATTATTATTATTATTATTATTATTATTATTATTATTATTATTATTATTATTATTATTATTATTATTATTATTATTATTATTATTATTATTATTATTATTATTATTATTATTATTGTTATTATTATTATTATTACATATTATATCAATACTTTTTGTAGTTTTGTTTTCTTTTTTTTGTTGTTCACTAAATATATCTAAAATAAACATATTATTTTTTATATTACTCAATATTTTATTGTAATTCATTTTGAAAATATTTCCATTTATTTTTGGATTTAAATGTGACTGAATAATAATTAATTTCATATTGCTTTTCAAAATGATTGGATTTTTATGGTTATTAAATATTAAATGAGAAAGTAATAATAATTTGTAATATTTAACTAAGTTTTTATTTCTACAAATTCTATAATATATATTATTGCTTTGAACTTTATTTGTAAAATTTAATAATGTATGTAATTTATAATGCTTTAAAAATTTTATTTTTTTTGAAATTTTTTTTAGTAACTTTGAATATAATATTTCTTTTGTATTATTTTTATTTATAAGTATTTCAAGATAATTGTCAATAAAGCAAATATTGAATATGGTATAATATTTTTTCAAAAGTTCTTTCTTAAATGAATTTTTTACGTTTTTTATAATTTTTATATCATTTAAGAGTTTAAATATTTTAAATTGTTTTTTTGATTTTTTAAACAAATTTTTATTTTTTATTAAACTCATAAAAGAATAGTTTTTATTAATAATTAGGCTATTCGGAATTAATATTTTTTTTAAATAGCATTCCCTAAAAGTATTTAAAAAATTTTTAATATAAGAACTTATAATAGATAATTTAATATTATATTATGAATATTACTTAATATTACTTAAATCTGTATTCTCGTAAATATTTTGAATAGATGAATTTCTGCTTAATGAGTATTTAAATTTCGAAAAGTCAAACTTTTCCATAAAATAATTGATTTTCGAATTAATAATTAAATTTCTTTTATATATTTTTTCATTAAAAGATAATATATTTTTAATACATTGTTCTTTTTCATCATCATTTTTTAGTTTTACTGATTTTATTTCATTAAACCAAGATATATGATTAATATCTTTAGCTAAAAACTGTTGAATTTCATTTTCATATTTTTTAATAAGGTATATATTAAATTCAATTTCACTTTCATTATCTGAATTAAATTCCGTCAATTTATCTATCTTTTCTAATAACGAATAAATAGAATATTGTTTCTCTAAATATATTTTTTTATTATCTATATATTTAAAGATATGTTGTTGATTATAAAAGTGTGAATTAATTTGTAAAAGAATATTATGTATATCATTAATTGATTCATTAATTTCCTTAACTTTAAAGTTTTGATTAAAATAATAATTAATTACATCATCAAATTTTTTAATACATTGTTGACTGCAAGTAACATATAAACGGTTAAATTTTTCCATTAAATTATTGTAATCATTATTTGTATTTATTGAATTATCAATTAATATATCTAAAGATTTTGATGATATTTGATTAATATCATTTTTTAATATTTCAATATTGTTTAATATTATATTTGTATCATTCGTTATATTATAGATACTTTTTTCTTCATTTTCATTGATAATTATATTATTTTCAATATCATTCCATAATTGTAAAACTTTATTATTATTAATAATAAATATTGAATTATAAAGTTCAGTATCCCACATAGAATTTCTATCTAATATATTTTTAATACTTTGATAATTTTTTTCAATATTATGAATTTTATCTTTATATTTAAAATAAACATCTGATGATATACTAAATTCATTATTAGTTGAATTTTTGTTATTAGTTATTAATCGATTTGTCCTTAAATAATCAAGTTCATCTATATAATATTTTTCTCTTAAATGAATGTCAACTATTTCCTGATGATATTTATATATACTCAATGCATCATCACAAATCATATTATATTCATTTAATCGTACTTTGGAATTATCAATATAAAGCAATATTTCACATATTTCATTATAATATTTTAGTTCCTCGATTTTAGTTTTTTGTATTTCATTATTTAATAATTTTTCATAATTTTGAATATAATTAGTTAATGCTTTGACTTCTTCATTAATTTCATTTATGTAATCGGAATAACTCTTATATATCTCTTCTACAAATTTATTATAAATTTTCGAAATGTTTTCATTTTTAATATTAATATCAATGTTATATTTTTCCTGTAAAACAAAAATATTATCAATAATTAATATATTATCAATCAATATATTATAAATATCCATTGCTTCATGAAGATTACTTTTCATATCTTGAATTATGTTATTATCATATATATTTATATAATTTTGTTTTGACTCATACTTTTTTAGTAATTCAATATTTTCCTTATTAATATTTTTTAAAGTAATTAATTCTTCAGTGCTTTTGTTGTTAAATTCTTTATATAAACTATTAAATAAGATAAATTTATCATTATTTTGATTATTAGTAACATCTGTTAAATCAAAATCTAATTTAATATTATCAATAATTCTATTAATTTTATCAATTTTATTATTAATATTATTAGTGTTAATAAATGACTGTTTAATTTCTAATTTTAAAATTTTACATTTTAATAAAGTAGAATTTATTAATTGATTCTTTTCTCTGTATAATTTAATTAACCTATACAGATTATTTTGATTATTTATCTCGAAACTCAACGAATTAATATCTATTAATGATTTATGAATATCTACTATTTCATCAATTTTTGATTTTGCTCCTTCTATTAGCTTACTAAATTCTTTACTTGAATTTTCATCACATGAATCTTCATATAGATTAAAATTATATTCGTTTAAATAATATTCATATTTATCTAATGCATTATTATTTTCATTATAGTCTTTTATAATGTTTTCAAAATCTTGATTTAATTGGTTATTTATTAATTTTAATTCATGTAATAAATTAACAGAATATAAAGAATTTCTCCAAAATTCAATATTATTACTATTCATTCTTTCATTTAGTTCATTACTTAATATCTTGTACTTACTATGAATATTTATTATATTATACAATATATCTTTCAAATTATAAAATTTAGAAATATTTATACGTACATAATTATTTAGTTCATCAAGTTCAAATGAATCATCTATCAATACTAATTTTTCATAATTTTCATTATCAATATGCGGAATATTCAATAAATTATTATCAGAAATTTCTTTAAATATACTGTTTATATCAGATAATATAACTGTTGTATTATTATTCCATTCATTTATGGTTTCTGAAACTAAATGTAATAAATTTTCAATTATATTAATAAAATTTTCCTTTGACAAACTATCTGTTTTATATAATAACTTTTCACATATAGGTAATTCATTTAATAATAATTTTTTCAATTCAAGATATTTTTTCTTATTATTTAATATTTTAATTCTTTTTTCTAAATCTATATATATTTGCTTTGTAAATTCTATATTACTAAACCATTCATTTTTAATATTATTAATATTATTATATAAAATTTGATCATTACATTTATCTTGAAATTCATTTTTTGAAATACTTTCATATAAATTTGTATTATTATCATATAATACTTTTAGATTATCGACTTTTTCTATTAATTCATCATTTATTTTTATATTTTTTAAATTAGTTTGACTAAATATATAATTAATACTACTTAATAATTTGTCCCTTTCATCAATTAATTCATAATTATTCATTAATATTTTTCGAAAAAAATCCCTTGAATTATTTAAATTATTATCTTTTGTTTCTCCATAACTTTCTTTTTCATTTATTTTTATAGAATTTTTGTCTGCTTTATAAAAATTTTTAATATTTTCCAAAAAGTCATTAATTTCATTTACTAAATTTTGATAATAATTTATAATTTGTTCTTTATATGTTTTATCATCTATAAAATTTATATCAAATTTATTTTTTAACTCTTCATTAGATTGAATTAATGATTGAATAGAACTATCCATTGAATGTTGATAATTTTTCCTTTCTTTATAATAATCTTTATCATTTTTTGATTTAATTCTTTCTTCATTTTCATCAAAGTTTATTTTTATTTTTTTATATTCATTGTCTAAATTTATTAAGAGTTCTAATTGTTTTAATAAATTAAAATAATTATTTATACTATTTTTTGCTTCATTTATGTTTGTTTTTAAATTAATAACTTTATTATTTAAATATTTAATTTTATTATTTATTATTAATGAATCAATAATATTAATATTTTTAGTTTCATCATCCATAATTTTATTTGCAATTTCTAATTTCTTTTTCAATTCATCATATATTAATTTAATATTTTTATCTTTTTGATCATTTAATTCGTTATATTGAATAATATTTAATAAATCATATACTTTTCTATAATTTTCTTCACATGAATCTATTTTTAAAAGTATTTCTTTAAATAATATATTTCTTTCTTTAATTTTTTCATAATTAATATTAATTTTTCTTTGTAATTCATTTATTGTTTTGGTTTCTTTGATTATATGTTGAAGTATTATTTCTTTTTTATTAATTTTAAATAAAACATTTTTATATAATACTTTTTGATTTATTTCGTAATTTTTATATATTCTATCATTTTGAATGTTTTTTATAACTTCCTCAACGGTTTTAAATTTTTTATTTAGTTCTTCAATTGTATTCATAGGATTTTTAACATTTGAATTATCAGCTTCTTTATATTTTAATTGAAGTGAATTTATCTGATTGGAAATGAAAACTAATTCACCATATAATAAATATACTATCTCTTGGAAATCAATAAATAATTTAGTAAAATTGCAAAGAACTTTTAAATCTTCTTTATTTTGATTTAAATTATTTAAGTCTTTAATAATCTCATTAATTTTACTATAATTTAATAATTTTCCTAATTTATTAACATATTCTTTCTTTTCTTTTATTTCTTCATTCATTATAATACAATTTTTATTATTTATTTCAAGCTTTTCTTTTCCTTTTACAATATTTAAATTAATTTTTTCTTTTAAATATTTATTATACTCTTGAAAATCATCATTTATTCCAAAATTCACTACTTGTTCCAATGGTATTAAAGTTTCATTTGGTGGTAAATCATCTTGCATTTCTTTAATTATTTGATTTTTTGTAAATATCCATTTTTTTATATCTTCTATTTCACTTTCATTTTTTTTTATTGATTCTAAATTTTCAAATTCACTATCAATACTATTGTTTGTATCCTTTATTAAATTATTTGAATCTTTTATGAAATTTAGGAATTCATTTTTAATACAAGAAAGTAAATATATAATATGCTCATTATTTTCATTTTTATATTTATTATTCAATTTATTATATTCTTCTAATTCTTTATTATATGCTATTTCATATTCTTGAGTTTGTGCTTTATATAATTTTAATTCTGTAATTTTAATTTGATTATTATTTTCATTCTTTTTGATGTTTATTAATTGTATATCATTAATAATACTTTTAATATCATCATATTCAGATTTATATAAACATATTATTTCATTTGATTTTTTTATCAAATCATTATATAAATTTAATTCTTTATAATCCCATATATATTGTGGATTGTTCAACAAAGACATTAATAATTGATATATGTTAATTGGAATATTATTTATGTTATCATCTTCCTTTGATGTAAACGTTTCTGATGCTAATGATGTTATTTCTAATAAACAATTCATATTTTTTATAATATTGTTATATTGGATTTCATAAGATTTATAGTTGCTTTCTAAAATATTACTTTCTTCAGATGTAGTACTTATATATTGACTGTACTTTAAAATGTTTTCTTTACTTAAAATATTTTTAAAATCGCTTAATAAAGAATTAATTTCTTCATTATTTTTATCAATAATTTCTCTTAATTTTTTGTTAACATTTATAAATTGATTTTCTCTTTTTGATATATATACATCCAACTGATTGAAATATTCATTAAATTTAAAAGTATTAATATCTATTGGACCATCATTTATATCCAAAAATTCATCAATAGAATTAAATGGAATTGTTTTATTTTCATTATAAGCATCTACAATTTCCGATTTATTACTTTTCCAAATATTTATTACATAGCATATAGAAGTAAAAATGTTTTCTAATTCTAGTTTAGTTTTTTTATCATTATCATATTTTATAATAATATCTTCCACTTCATTACAAGTAATAATTTTTTCTTTTAATTCAATATACTCATTATTTATTTTTATTAAACCTTTATACCATTTAAATCCTTCATTAACCTTTTCTATAAATTGATTGTTTGAATTAAAAAAATCTTCATATTCATTTTTAATTTTTTTTATGCTGTCAGATTCTTTTGTCAATGTATTTATAATTTCATCATATTGATCTTTATATCTTTCTATTAATTCATTATTTTTTGATATAATATTTTGTATATTTTTATTATTTGATAGTAATTCTTTATTAGTTTTTTTTATATCTTGGGTAAGTGAATGAATATTTAACCTTAATTTTTCTAAATTTTGTTGTTGCAGTAATCCATTTTGAATTATATTATTAATTATAATTGCCAGCTTTTTTCTATTATTTTCAATATCAATTTTAAATTTTTCTAATTTTTTCAAATTTTCTATCTTTATATAATTAGTATTAGATATATTTTTATTTATTGAAGAAACACCATTAAGTTTATCAAGGGAATCTTTTATAATTTTCTTTAAATCTTCTGGATCACCTTCCCATTTATAATTCTTAAAATTTTCATCAAATAATTTAGAATCAATCCAATCACATATTTTATTTAATTTTTGTATATCATTATTAAGTTCTATAGTTGATACTTTATCTGGGTTAATTTCATTCAAATAACTTAATTCACGAATGTATTCTTTCTCAACCTCTTTGGTATTTTTATGTAATTCCTCTAACATTCTCTTTAATTTTTCCTCTTCTTCAAATTTATTTATTAAATTCAATATATCTTTCCATTTAATTTTTAATTTTTTAATTTCACTATTACAAAAATCTTCTTTTATCTTAGTTTTATTGATTAATGATTCATATCTTTTAATATTTTTAAAACAGTCTTGATATTTATCATAAATATCTAATATTTCATTTAATTTTTTCTTTTTTTTATCTAAATTTTTAAAATTAGTTTCAAAAAGACTTTTCATTTCTACTTTATTATTTACATTTTCTGTTTTTTCAAATTCATTTATCGTATTTTTAATATCAATAATCATACTATCAATATCCTTTAATTCTTTATTATTATTATATATCTCATTAATTAAATTATGTTCGATATTACTATCATTAATGCATTTATTTATTATTTTAATTCTTTCACAATATTTTTCAATTAAAGATTTTATTCCATTAATGTTTTGTTTATTTCCTTCATTATTATTTTGTTTCTGAATATAATTTTCACATTCATTTACATCCATTGATTTTATATTATTCAATATTTCATTATACACTTTCTTAAAATCAATAATATCAAGTTTATTAATATTATTCTCACATGAAAAATCATTAATTTTATCAATTTCTTCATTTATTCTTAATAACTTTTTGTCATAAATATCATATTCATTGATAAACTTGGTACAATATTTTAATTTATCTAATATCTTGTTATATTTATCATATGTATTTAATTGAATATCTTTTAATGATTTAGAAATTTTTGAAATTAATAATTTGACAAACTCTTTTTTGTTTGTTTCATTATAATAATTTTCATTATAAATACTTATAATATTTTCACATTCATCATATTCTGTATTTAAATAATTAATCAGATATTCTTTCTCTATTTCCTTTAATTTAGACTTACAATTATTTATCGTATTTAAATTTATTTCTGAACTTTTTAATGTATTATTTATTGTTTTAAGAGAATACTGAACATACGTAAATTTGCTATATAAAGAAACTGTTTTCTTTTCAACATCAATTAATTTTTCTGACGACAAACAAGTATTTTCAAATTCAGATAAATCGTTTTTCAGTAATTCAAAAGATTTATTTACCGACTCTTTCATTGAAGCAATTTTTTCCTCATTACTATATTCTATAAATATGTTATTATATGTATTTAACTTTTCATTTAATATACTCTGTATTTCATTATGATGATTTTTACAATTATTAATGATATTATAGGATTCTTCTGTTGTTGAATTTAACACTTTATTAATATTGTCATAGAAATTTAAATATTCTTCATCAGTTTCAATCGATACAAGATTACTAAGAATATTAAATAATGGCTTTGGTGGAAGATTTGATAAATGTTGTTTAATATCATTTTGTAAATTTTGGATCCATGTTTGAATATTAATAAATTCATTAATTATATTTTCACACTTTTCTTTGTACTTGTTTATAATATCTTTTATAGTTTGATTAAAAGTATCGAGTAATGAACTTATTTTATTTAAGTATTCTTTCTGATTTTCTAGAATATAATTATTTAATTCATTAACAGATTGACTATTTTCATAATTTAATTCCTTAATTTTATCATATTGATTGTGTCTAAAAATAATTTCTTGTTCAAGTTCTAATTTATTATTTTCAAAATTCATAGATTGTTCTTTACAATTGTTTATTACTACTATATTTGTAGCATCTTCTTTAACATATTTTAAATTATAACTATTAATTTCATTAAATAATTTATATAATTTTTCATATGATTCTTCATTATATTTTATTATGCTAATATAATCGCATTCGATATCCCACATTTTTTCAAATTTTTCCATTTTATATATATACATTTCATTTTCTAAATTACTAATAATTGTTGTAAATATTTCATCTGGAATTTTTTCCATTTTATCATTTTCATTTGCATTATTATTTTGTAATTGCTTAAAATCCATTAATAAATTTTTATAATTAATTATATAACTATTTAATTCTTGACTTTTATTATGTTCACTAATAAGATTATAACTATTATTATTATTACTTAAAACTTTTAAATATTCATTATAGAAAGAGAGCCATGATTCTAAACTATCTTTATTTAATCTTTTTTCAACTAAAACTATTCCATCATTTAGTTCATCATCGCCTTTTAGTGTAATACTTAATAATATTTTTTTAATATCCAAGCATTGAATTTTTCTTTTTTCATATTTACTTTTTAACATGTTAATATTTATTTTTTCAATGAATAACTTATCAAGTTCATCTGACAATTTAATAGATATTGTATTTATTTTATATAATGGAAATTTCGTATTACATGAACTAATTTCTTCAATATTTTGTATTTCTTCTAGCCAATGATTTAATGAATTATTAATATACTTAACAATATTATTTATATATAACTTATTAAAACATTTGACATCTTCATTATTAGTTATATTTTCTATTAAAGTTGTACATTTCGTAATATCATCGTTAATAATATTTTTTCTTTCTTCAATATTATTAAAACTTTTAATCCATTCAATACTATTATAAATAATATCTATATATTCTTTTAAATTATTCTTTTTATCGTAAATTGATTTTAATATATTCTTATTGCAATCTAACTTTTCATATACATGTTTTAGAGTTACTTTAATTAAATTTGTATTTAAACTTATATCATTTAAAATATTTTCATTATTATCAATTTCTTTATTACATTTTTCCACTTTAAATATTATATCTGATAAAATTTTATTATATTTATTGTAGCAATTTGTTAAATTATTCACAATATGTGGTTTATCATAAATTCTTTCAACAATTTCTTGAATATCATAAATTATTTCATTTAAACTATCACTTACAGTTTTATCTATTGAATTTGTATCTTTTAATATTTTATTAATTTCATCAATTTTTATTGAAGCAATAATCTATACAATATTATAGATATATATTAATATAATTATTATATATAATATTCTAATTAAATAATATATAAAAATATATATAATATATAATATTTAATATTTACCTTATATTCTTCGTTAATAATATTCCATTGGTTACTGCTGATTTTAATACTTTCATTAATATTTTTAAATTCTTTTTGTATTATATTTATATATTCTTTAATGTATTTATTTGCTGACTGTGGCATTTTATTTATTTCTGATTCTAATGATTTTAATAGAGTTTTATTTATTTTAAATGTATTTTCAATTTTATTTACAATATTATCTTTTATTTCTCTTTCTTTTATATTTTTCATATTTTCAAGAAGATCAGTATTTAAGTATTTTTTCATTTCTTCAATTTGTTTATTATTATTAGTATTATTTTCCTGTATATTCCTTATGTTTTTAGGTATATGAAGATTATTTTCAAAATATTTTTTGTAATTTTCTATTAAACGTATACTTTCATAATATTCATTAAATTTTTTTGAAATTAATGTTATTAAATTATTAATACTTTTATATTCTTTTCCGAGTTGTGAATATTTATTTAAGTCCATTAATATCTCTGTAACATATTCAGAATTATATATCTTCTTAATTAGTATTAATTTATTTTGAATTTCTTTTTCAAAAATATTTTCATTAATATCTATATTATATTTTAATTTATTCTTTTCAATATTAACAATCATTTGTTCATACTTAGACATAAATGGTTTAACAACTTCACTATATTTTGTATATCCTTCAATACACAAATTTATTACATTTTCAATTTTTTTAAAATCTTCATTAATTTCATTAAAATAATTTTCAAGATATAAAATAATATCATTAAACTTTGTAGAGTATAATTGTTTATTTTCAAATGTTTCACCATTAAAACTTAGTTCTTTTTGAATTGTTTTAACATTATTATTTAATTCTTTTTGAATATTTTTAAAATTCATAAATTTGTTATAAAATGCGCAACTTGAATTTTTTACTTCTTCGGGATTATTATTAGAATCAATTAATTCAGTTCTAACATTTTTTATTTCATTCAGTTTATTATTAAATTCGTAATTTAATAGACCTTCTTTAATTATACATAGTTTTTCTATTAATTTTTGATTGTATATTTCAGAAATATTGTCATTTATTGCATTTTTACAAAATTTTACAATATGTTCTGAATATTGAATAGAAAACATTATATTAATTGCAGTTTTATAAGCTTTAAGCATTTTCATAGTAAAGAAATATTTATTATTAAATAACATAACATTTTTTTCTAACTTTTCTAAATTGCTTTTATTACTTTTTAATTGATCTAAAGATTTTTGTAATTCTGCATTCCCGTTATATTTATTTATCTTATTATTAACAATTATATTTTTATGATTAATATTAAAATCAATTTCATCAACTTCATATTTTTTATTTTTAATATCTTTCATTGTATTTCTTAGAATTCCTTCTTCACATTCAAATATTAAACTTTTTACGTCGCTAATACTGTTAATACTATTTGAATATTTTATTGAGGCGAGTTCATTTAATTGAATATTAATAATATATAAAAAGAAATCATTGTTAATTTCATCTAATTTTTCTTGTGCCTCATTACACCATATACTTATATCATCATTTATTTTTTCTATTGAATTATTAATTATACTATTTTCTTCTTTTAATTTCTTTATTTCAACTTCTGAATCATTAATAATATCTTGACTTTTATTTTCTAATAATTCTATGATCCTTAAAATTTCTTCTGATGGAGATTCTTTAATTTTAACATATTTATTTTTTATATTCTCAATATTACTTTGATATTGACATGATTTATCATTGCATCTTTTTTCTAATTTAGAAATACTTAAAGACTGATTATTTATATTCTCTCTGACATTCTCAAAATTCTCAAATAATTGTTTATAATTTAATATAATTTGATAAATATCATTTTCTATCTCCCATAATTTATTTAAATGTTTTAAATTCCATATATTTTTATTATAAGTAAAATAATCTAACAACTTTTCTTTAATATATGAAGGAATTGAATTTAATGGATCATCACATTCATTTATTTTTTTTTCATTTATTATACTTGCAATAATCTTTTTTAAATACTTATTATTTTTCTTTTCATGATCGTTACTTATTTTTCTATATTGAGATTCATAAAGTGAATGATCATCAATTATTTCTTGGAGAACATCAAAATTAATTTTATCATTGATAGTAAATAATTTCCAACTTAAAATATTTTCTTTTGAAATATGATGTTCTAAAATATAAATTAACGAATTAATATTTATCTGATATTTATCATAATATTTATTTATATTATCAAATAGTTCACTAAATTGATTTAAACGCTTATCATAGTTATTTATAAGAATATTAATATCTATTTTTTCCTTTATAATATCAATAAATTCATCAAATTTAGTTTGCTCTTCGTTACTATGTTTTAAAAAATTAATAAGTTTCCAAGATTCTGTTTTATAATTTTGTATCTCTTCTCTCCATTTTTTAAATCCTTCTTTAGAACATTCTTTAATAGAAGAATATGTACATTCGGTATCATTATTGATTAAATTTTCTAATAATTTATATATTGAAATGCATGTTCTAAATTCTTCAAGTAAGTGTTCTTTTGTATTTTTTAAATTAAATATTTCACTCAATACGTCTTTATGATTATTAATAAAGTTAAAAATGGAATTAATTTCTTGATAATATTGTTCAATATTTTTACATAAATAATCATAATGTTTTACTTTATTTGAGAAACCATTATTTTCTTTATTATTACAATTATTATTATTATTATTATTATTATTATTATTATTATTATTATTATAACTATTATTATTATTATTATTATTATTATTATTATTATTATTATTATTATTATTATTATTATTATTATTATTATTATTATTATTATTATTATTATTATTATTATTATTATTATTATTATTATTATTATTATTATTATTATTATTATTATTATTATTATTATTTTTATTTTTATTACTATTATTATTATTATTATTCTTTTGTGATATATAATCAATATACTCATCTTTCAAATCAATCCATTCTAACTGAAGTTGCTTTATAACATTTTTAAATATATCATTAACTTCAGAAAATTTATTTAGTAAATTTTCATCATATTTTTCTTGTTTTCCTAATAATGCTTTATATTCATCAATAGTTGTTTCAATTATAATTTCAATTTCTTGCTTATACTTTTCCATTTCAGTACCTAGATCACTAAACTTATTTTTAATATTGACATTATTTTTATCATTTATTTGAGCGTAAATAATTAGTTTTTTAATATTATTAAATTTTTCTAATAAATCAATTGGATAATGATGGAAATACATAGATTTTTCATGTTTTTTATAAACACTTGACTGGAATATTTTTTTTAATATTTGACAATTTTCATCAATTAAGTTTATTAAATTTAATTTTCCATTATACTTCTCAATTGCACATTTCGGATCATCCTCAACTCTGCAAAGAATATTATATATTTCATTAATTTTTTTATTAATTCTAACTAACTTTTCCTTATTATTCTTTAATTCATTAATATAATCTCTAAATTTATTTATTTTATTACTCATGTCATCTTTATATCTACTATATATATCATCTTTTTTTGTTATAGTTTCATCATTCTTTACTATATTTTCAATACGTAATAAATAATTATTCTTATTAATTATATCTTTAATTTTATATTTATTTTTATTAAATTTTTCAATATAGTTAGAGTTTTCATCTGATATATGACATATTGTGTTATATATATCTTTAATTTCTTCAGTATAAACTTCAAAAATATAGCCCTGTTTATAGTTTTTATCTAAATTATTTTTATTATTTTCAATTTTATCTGATAATACAATACATTCATGAATTATAGCCAAAATATTTTCTTTAATAAATGAATCTTTAGTGAATAATTCAATATTATTAATTTCTTTCTTGATTTTTTCTAAATAAGTTGTTATTCCATGATCTCTATTAAAGGATTTATCTAATTGATCAGATAATAATTCATTATATAATAAAGTGCATTTTTCGGTGTCTTTTTTACATTGACGTTGATTTTCCATTAATATTTCAGTTTCAAAGCATATTAGTTCGTCATTTTTAATAATTAAATTTCTCTTTTCTTTAATAGAATTTATAATATTAATGATTTCATTTCCACTTTCATAATATGGAGCTACTTTTTCATAATCTTCTTCTATTTTCTTAATATATATAGTCATATTATTATAACGATTAATTATATTTTCATATAATTGGTTTAAATCATTATATATTTGTTTTTTATTTGTAAAATTAACTAATTTACTATGTTCTATTGTATTTCTTTTAATATCATAATTAAAACGTTGAACCATTTGTTTAATATTTAATAGATTTATTTTATATTCATTAAATTTTTTATAATCATCAAATGAATTTTCAAGATTATCATGTAATGAATCCAACTTTTTGTCTATTATATTAATAAAGAAAAGCATTTTTAACATATATTCCTTACATTCATTAGCCATTTCATAGTCAGATATAATAATTTTCCATTCTTGAAGTTCTTCCTTCAATTTGTTATATTTTTCTAATACAATCTGTTTTTTATCAATACAAAAATCATTAATTAATAATTTACTAAAGTAATTTTCAAATTCTAATTTTTTTTCTGAAACTATATCATAATTTTCATTAAATATTATGTTTTGTTCCTTTAAGAATTTTCTATCGTCATTCATAAAGAAATTTACAAGACATGATACAGATATATCATAGTTATCAAATAATAATGTATTCTCACCAATGTTATAATTAAAAAGTTCATAAATCGGATTCAAATTAATAGCTTTCATTGCATTCTTAAAGTCATTTATTTCATTAATTTTATTTATACACCAATTAATATTAATTTTTAATACATTTTCCGTTGTTTCATTTTTAATATTTGCTGAAGATATTTTAATATATTTATTATATAAAATCAAAAGATTTTTTTTAAAATTTTCAAATTTTTCAACCATTGTATCCTGCATATCAATAATTGCACTAGCATTTTTATCACTAATACTAGTATAAGAAGTTGTTAATATTTCCGATAAACGCTTAAATATTACTTCATTTGTGTTTATTTCTTTGCAATAATCTTCAAGTTCTTTTATTTCTGATTCACTAAGTTTCTCCCATTTATTATTTTCTTTATAAATTTCTATTTTTTCTTTATAATCAACCAATAAATTCCATTTTTCTATAAATACATTAATAAAATTATTAAATTCATTTTCTATGTTCATACACATTTCCATGTCTTCTTGATCATTAATTTTTGGTATATTTAAATAGCACCAATTCAAAACTTCGACAGGCATTTTATTCAATTCAATAGTTGAAATATTAAAATTTTTACAACAATTTTTCCATTTTTCAATTAATTCGGTTTTGACTTTTGATGAAATATTGTTCAATTCTTTTTTCAATTCATTATACATTTCATTAATTTGTTGATGATATATTTGATATTCTTCTTTTTCCTTTTCGATTTTTTTTGACTCGTCAATAGTTTTCAAAAAAATACTATCTTTATTACTAAACAAATGATCAAATTTATTTTTAATATCATTTCCTTTTTTATTAATTTTATTACCATAAAACTTCAACTGAGAAAATATTTTATCAAATTGACTTTTTCTTATTTTTAATATTAATTCAAATAGTTGTACTTCTTCATTGAAAAATATATTTTCTATATTAGTTTTATATTCTTGACTAAATAAATTTAAGAAATTTATATTTTCTTTCTCTGATGTTTCCATAAAACTATCAAATAAATTATCTAATTCTCTCTTTATTTCATTATATTTTCTTTCAATAGTAGAAAAGACTTTATCAATTTTTTTTTCACATTTAGAAATATTTGTTATAATAAAAGAAGAAACACCATCATTATTCAGTATTTTAATAAATTCTTCACAACATTTGAGTTGTATTATATAAATGCTAATATAGTCATTATTTCTTATTTTTTGTTTAAATAAATTATTAAGATTTAATAAATAATCATTTAAATACTCTAACTTTTTAACATTATTCTGATATTCTTGTTTATTTTTCTCTATTTTTTCTTTCCATGCGGTAATATTTTTGTGCTCAACACTCAATTGTCCTTTTTCAAAATCATTATTAATATTATTATAATAATCACACCATTGATTTAATATAGTTATATCCTGTTGATATTCTTGATTATATAAATTATAATTTAAATAAATATCCTTTTGAATATTACTGATATCATTATTTATTTTACTAAGCTTATTATTATTATTATTTATTGAATCTTCAATATTATTTAAGGAACACATAAACAAATCATTTAATTTTTTATTTTTATTATTTAATAATTCAATATGTTCAAGATAACTTTCTCGATACAATTGAAATTCATATGAAACTTCTTTTAAAGTATTGATTTTTTCTTGAATATTTTTTAACAATGTATTAATTTGATCAATATCTGAATTAAATCGTTTTTTATATAATCCTTCATTATCTGATTGAATTAAAATGTCAATATACTTACATTTATTTAAAATTATTTTATAATTTCTTTCCAATTCCTGCAATTTATCTAATTTGATTTCTCCTTTTAGTATTACTTCTAATTTTTCTTCACTTTGAATTGTATTTCTAAATGACTCTTTTAAATCATTATTCCATTCACTTTCTTTTAAATTCTTTTTATATATATTAATATATTCTGGTATCTTTTTCTCAATTATAAATAAATCATTAAATAGATTTTCACTCAATCTTAAAAATCTACTTTCCATTGAATACTTTAATTCTTTTAAATGCTTATTATTTGTAACATTACTTACATGATATTTTGGATTTTGAAATATTATATTATCATCAAAAATTAACATTTTTTTAATATTTTCTAATTCATCTTTTGAAAAAACAACAGTTTCAGCAATTTTTGTAACAAAATTTTTAAATTCACAATATAAAGTAAAATTGACATTTTCAAAATTATTTTTTTTAATATCATTTACTTTATCCTTTATTTCGTACATTTTTTCACTTAATGATTTCCAATTATCTATTACTCTTTTTAAAAAATTGATATCATTAATATATTCAGTTTTTTTTAAATTAACGTATGCCTTTGTACTTTCATCTTTATTATACTTTTCACTTAAAGAAAGTTTACTAAATTCTTTTATATAATTTTCAACTTTGTTAAAATTATCAAAATTAAGTCCTTGTTCCTCATAAAAAACATTTCCTTTGAACTTATCATAATATAATTCAATTATTGTATTTATCTCTTTGTTTACTACTTCACTTTTCTTTTGGACATCTTTGTTTATATTTTCTACAGTATTGTCACCTAAAAGAGTATTCATTTTCTATAATATTAAAAACTAATATACTATTCTAAAGATTATTTAACTATATAAATAATTTAATTACAAAATATATTATTTATATAATATTGTATAATGTCTAATATGATATCATTATATATTTATTTATGTGATGCTTAAAATATCAACCAACTAAATGAAAAATCTCTTATTATTGATAAATTTTTAATGTTAAATAACAAAACAAAAAAGTAAAAATAAAAAATAAAAAAAAAAAAAAAAAGAAAAAAACACAATAATGATAAAAAAAATAAAATGTGAAACTAAATAAATAATGTGTTAATAATAAAAATGCTAAATATGATAAAGAAATTAATTAAATGCTCTATATACAAAATGTTTTGCTAATGACAATCAACAAAATTAATTAATGAAATAATTCTATTGTAATAAAAATACAATTTTAAAAATTAATATAAAAGCAATGCTTTTTTTAAAAAAAAAAAAAAAAAAAAAAAAAAGAATGTTAATATAATATTTACTTTAATATATACTTGTTCCGAATAGCTATATCTCATAAAATATTATTATACCTTAACCTGTTTAACAATATTAATGATGCTTAATGAACTTCAATTATGTAAAAATAAAACAAAAATATTAAAAAATAATATCTTTAAAGCTTTAAATTTACATAATATACTGAATATATAATTTATATTTTTTTTTTTTTTTTTCAAATTGTTTATAGTTTAAGAAAGGTGTTCTGTAATATTTTAATAAATAATATTATTCATTTTTTTAAAAAAAAAAATAAAATAAAATTAACTTTATATAATAAATTAATATTATTCTTTTTTATTTTTTTTTAAAAAAAATAAAATAAAATAAAATAAACAACTTTTTCAATTTTATGATTACAAAACTTTAAAAATTTATTAAATTTAATTTTTATTATTAATTACAGGTACAAAAGGTTAATATGGTCTTAAAAAGATTAGATACAGTTAATGAAAAAATTTTTAAATATTTATATACTTTTTTTTTTAATCATAAAAAAAAATATATTTTAAAGTATTTATGTAATATTTATTATTTATAAGTACTTTAAACCTTTTTTTAAGAATTCTATCTAATTTTGGAAATACAAAAGTCAATTTAAAATTAATATGATTATTTTTTATTAAATAATTACAATAAATAAATAATAATTTTTATTATTATATTATTATTATTATTAATTATTGTTTAACTATAAAATAAAGATAATTAAGATAATACAATCATAATAAAAATAAAGAATAATAATAAAACTTATAATAATAATAATTATAAATACAATAAAATTATTTTAAATTAAATATTTTATTAATAATTTATTTTTTTTATTATTTGACTTGTTTTGATTTTATTTTATTATTTTATTCTCATTTTCAATTTTGTTTAATAATTATTGCATAAAATAATAGTATATAATAAATAAAATTAATAAATTATCCGATATAAAGAATAAAATAATATTTTGTAATTATAAAATATATTAATATAATATTCCATTTAAATTTTTTATTTTTTTTTTTTTCTTACTTTTATTTATTTATTTATTTATTTTTTTTTTTATTTATTTATTTATTTTTTATTTATTTATTTATTTATTTATTATTTTTATTTTTTTTTTATGGCTAAAATAAGAATTATATCACTTTAAAATTGAGATTACTTAATTAATCTTAATTTTTCATATTTATATAATGATAGTACTTCATTAACTTTTTTCACAAATTCCTATTTTTTTATATATTCATAAAAAAAATTTAAAAATGAAAAATAAATTAATCATTATTAATTTATTTACTTGTTCTTTTATTTTCTTGTTTATATTTTATATATATATTTATTATTGATTTATTTACTTACTGAAGCTTCTTTATAATCTTTTATATAAAATTTTTTTTCAAACAAACCCGGATTATTCTTTTTATGATATTTTACTGTTATTACATTTATTATTATTTCTATTGAATTTAATTCTATAATTGAAATATAACAATTAATATTGATACAACTTAATAATAAAAATTATTAATAATTTAAAAAAATAATTATTACCATCAAGCGTAATTTCAAAATTCAATCTTTTATAATCAGTATTAATTAATAATAATCGTTGTTCAGTTTGTATTAATGCTTGATTTTCTTCACTTAAAACTTTTATTATTGTTTAATTAATAATATGTTGATAATATTAATAATTATTTCTTATTATTATTTATTATTAACTATATTGTTATATATATATAAATTAATACTATTAAACAATTACCAATGTGAGTAATATAATCTTCATTTATATATCTTCCATTATTTATTATATTTTTTATATATTGACCTTTGGCTTCTTTTTCATTATATACCTATAATTCATTTTAATTTATTTTATATATTTGATAGATTATACTTTAGAATTGCTAATATCATTAATTAAAAAAATTTATTTATAATATATGGTTATGTTATTACTTTTAATATTTTGTTATTTCCAACATGTCTTGGATATCTAATTCTTGAGCATTCTAATTCATCAATACTAGTTGTATTTTTTAAACCTTCGGTAACATTAGATGCCAAATCAAATACCCCTACAACAGGCTTTGTAACAGCACTACGTATTTTTAATTTTTTATTTTTTATTTTTTATTTTTTATTTTTTTTTTTTATTTGTTATTGTTATTAATAATACTATCAATTAATTAATGTTATGAAAATTATTTCTATATTTACCCTACAATTCCTTTTCCTACTCCTTTAATAAAACCACCAAAACCATCTTTTTGAAGTCCACTTACTGGTTGTTCCTATATAACATATATATATTAAAAAAATTAAATAAACATTATCATTAAATAATTGACAATTTTTACTTACAACAACACCACTAATTGCGCTAGCAAAACTTTTTCCTAATTGTGTGGCTCCAGTTGAAATACCTCCAAGTGCATGCTTTGGTTTATTTCTGAGTTATAAATATTAAAAATAAAAATAATAATAAAAAATATAAATAAACAAATAAATAAATAAATAATAATAATAATAATAAATAATATAAAATAAATAATAATAAATAATAATAAATAAATAAATAAATAATAATAATAATAATAATATAAAATAAATAATAATAAATAATAAATAAATAAATAAATAAATAATAATAATAATAATAATAATAATATAAAATAAATAATAATAATAATAATAATAATAATAATAATAATAATAATATAAAATAAATAATAATAATAATAATAATAATAATAATAATAATAATAATAATAATAATAATAATAATAATAATATAAAATAAATAATAATTTAATAACAATAATAATTAACATAATATAATAGTAAAATTTTCTTTTTAATCTTTTAATTAATTAAATACCTTGCTGACATTTGTCTTTCATAATAAAACTGAAAAATAAAGATAATATAATATAATAATTAATATTTATTTATTTTTTTGTTTTTTTTTTTTTTTTTTTTTTTTTTTTTTTTTTTTCTTTTTATAATAATTATATACCTTTTGATCCATTGTTGCATATGATAAACCTTTTCCTAAACTTCCAGATATTTGAGATACTGATGAACTCAATCCAGATATAGTTTTTAATACAAATTTTCCAGTTCCCTATTTTTACATATGAATATAAAATTATTTATGTATAGAATATTTAAAATTTTTATTATTATCATTTACTTACTGTTGCTATTCCTATACCAATATCTTGTGGTCGATCACTTATAAAACCTTGAATAGGTTCATAGAATATATCATATACACCTGAACTAATACTATTGAAAAGGCTTACTGGATTACCTATTAGATCTGCTGATCCTAAAATTTTATGTAATTGACCTATAATTTCTTGAGAATAATGAGTTTTTATCAATTCAAATAATAGGTTTGAATCAACAGTTGGATGTTCTAATATTAAAGCATGCAAATCAAGCGGAGCATTATGAATATTTCCAATAGTCATTGTAAATACATCAGCTAAATAGGTAAATATATTACTATTATTATTATTATTATTATGATTATTATTATTATTATGATTATTATGATTATTATGATCATTTCTATTATTATCTTCAGATTTTTCATTTTCGGTTTCCATACGTTCAGCTCTAGCAAATGTAATGTTTATTTTAACAGGTTGTAATTGAAATACTTCAAAATATAATTTATTGTTATCATTAAACATTTGATCATTATTAATTGAATTTTCCTTTAATAATATATTACTATTTTCAGTTTCTTTTTGTAACGAACTAAAATTCATAAATTCAATTAAAGAATATAATAAATCTTCATCAAGTTTTAATGAAAATTCTTGTATCAATGAATCAAAATATTCAAAATAATTAACACCGTATTTTAAACTTTTATTTTTAGAGAATGAAATTTGTATAATTGGTTGTGTTTTATTTTTACTTTCATATTTTGAAGTAGGATATAAAACAACTTCTTCTAAAGCATTATAAAGTTGATTATCAATTTGTAAATACTTTATTAATATTTTTACTTTTTGTAACTTTTCTTCCTCTTTAAAATTAAATTCAATATGTTTCATAGATAAATATAAAAACTCTTTAACATCTTTATTAATTAAAGATATTCCTATATCAGAAAGGCAAACAATCAAATTGAATTTCTGATTATTCTTAATATTATCAGTTTTTGCTATTTTTCTACTAAGTGTATTGCATTCTTGTATTTTAATTATTAATATTGGACCTTCATAACTTTTTTGAATTATAACACTTCCTAATATTCTTTTTCCGTCGTTAATTTCAATAGGTGTTATTTGTCTAATATCTAATATATTTATCTCATATTTAATATCATATATTTCCATTATAATAATTTTTGACGAATCGCATGGATTATCTAATGCATAAGAAATGGAATAATTTGTTGGAATCTTATATCTTCTTTTAGCATTCTAATTAATATTGAAATAAGAGCAATAAACAAAATATAATAAATAAATAAGTAAATAAATTGTATTGTTAAAAAATATTATTAAAAATAATATAATAATAATAATGTATATATAATTTACCTTCTGATAAATAATAATATCATCTCTAAATTCATTTGTAATTCTTATAGGCCATATAACAGATTTTACTAATGATATATAAACTGTTGCATTTTTCAATACAATATTTACTTTTATTAAATTTTCCTTATTATAATTATGTTTTGTTAATTTTACATAAAATGTACCAATACTATCAATATTTATAGATGAAGTCCATTCATCTTCCGGTTTCAATAAACGGAAACAAATATGCTTTTCTTGTAAATCTTTGATTTTATTTAAATTAATACTTGAATTTCTTTTAATATTATATTCAATATTAGTTTCAACTTGTTTTATTTTTAAATCGTCATCCAATTTATTAATTATTATATATCTAGGAGATATTGTAATTATTTTAACATTATGATATTTTCCTGGTCCCTCTGAAACATTAACTCCTAATTCAATTTTATCATTATTATTCATTGGAATATTAACATTATATGAACTTCCAACAGCTTCAAAGCTAATTGGCCTACTTAATTCTGAATTATCAACTTTTAAAAGTACTCTGTTTGATAATGCATTAAATTGATTATTGAATGAAAAAAGATTTGGAATTAGTTTTCCTTTTTTTGATTTTTTTAAAGTTAAATTATTTGATGGTGTATTTGTGTTAATGATTTTTCTTGGAATAATTTTTATATCAAAATCGGTTTTATTATATATTATATAAGGACACATAATTGAAACTCTTTTAGTACCCGTTTTTAAATTTGAATAATTAAGCATCAATTTTAATTCAAATCCATCTGAATTATACAGAGTTATATATTTATCAATAGAACCAAATTTACTATCATTAATAATACTAGCTTCTTGTTGTTGAAAATCAATATCAAAAATATTTATGCAAAGACCCAATATATTATTTGTATTTAGTTCATATATTGAATAGATTTTATCTGGATAAATATATGATTCACATATGTCACCTTTTTTATTATCACCTAGAACACAAAATTTTAATGAATATGGCAATAAATTTTCTATTTCTAATGGAGGAACAATTGAATATGTCATATTTAAATGTTCTTGTAATTTATTTTTATTAGTTTCATTAAAAATCTTAAAATAAAATAAACTCAAATTCTTTGTACTACTGCAATTTAAATATACTGTATTAGTATTTCTAAAATTATTCCATATGAATGCTTCATTGCTCCAACCATAAGATTTATCTTTTTCATCTTTGGGTTTAATTTTTATTTTCCCATTGTATGTATCCATAATTGGAATATAAAAATCTTCCATAGGTCCAATACTATATTGAGTTATTTTATTTCCCATAATTAATATATCAAGATTCAAGTTTGTTCTATTTTTTAATATTGAAGAAGATCTAAATGTAACATATTTTACATTATCAATAACTTTAATATCAACAACAAGAATGTATATAATATTATTTACTGTTGGTCGTAATAAATATGATATTGTTTTCTCTTGATCTACAGGAATAGATTTTATTGTTTCCCATGTATTAGTCTCTTGTTCTCCAGATTTAGATTTTTTGAATTCTTCAGCATTATTTATTTGAACATTCAATTTATTTTCAATAACTTCTCTTTCACGCATTTCTCTCCAATCAGTATATTTTAATTTCAATTCACCATTATTTGGTATTTCATTTAATGTTATATCAAGATCAGCTTCTTGATTTTCAGTCCATACAGTTATATTACTTCCTGTTCTATTTCTTAATACATATGGATATGTTTCTATTCTACGACTTTCAAGATTACGATTTATTTGATTATTCAAATTTGAATATGTATTTATTAAATTATTTATTGTATCATGGCATATATTTATATTAAGTTTATCTTCTGTTTTCAATTCACAAACTAATTCAGAATTTGCATTTTTTCTCCATATATTAACATTAAATTTCCAAGGTTCAATTATTGGTTCCCAATGAGAACTTTTTATATTAAAGTAATTAATTTCAATTGGAAGGCAAGTTTGAGCAATTAATGAAGTTGACCAATTTTGAACTTCTAATTCAAATTCATCAATTTTTCCATCAATAGTTTGTATGTGAAGTCCTTTTAAATCATCTATTAAAATTATGTGAATTCCTTCACAAATTAATTTTAGTTCTTCATGCTTCATTATAATATTGAAAGAATGTTTATTATTATTATTATCATTATTATTATCATTATTATTATCATTATTATTATTATGATTAGTAGTAGTAGTAGTAGTAGTAGAAGTAGAAGTAGAAGTAATAGTAGTATTATTATCATTATTATTATTATTATTTATACTTGGTTCATTTAAATATTCCATCATTTTATTATATATTTTATTAAATAGGAGGAAATCCCAATAAGATATTCTTAATTCCAGAAAACTAAAATTCATTATTAATTCTTTAAATAGATGATCAGGTGATGGATTTTGACTATTAATTGAAATATTTATATTGAAATTTGATATTAATCTTAATGAAGTATTATCTCTTTCCTCAAATACACACAAAAAAGCACCTATTTCTTCGACATAAAATTTTGTAATTTCATTATCAGCAATAATCACCTTTTTAGCAGACAAAACAACAGCTTCAGTATTATGTAATTCATGATTTTCTAACAATATTATTTCTGGATTATTAACAGAAACTTCAAGTTTCATCTTGTCTTTATTGTTAACGTTATATATGTAATATTCATCTTCATTGTTTTTTTCATTATTTTGGTTTAAATTTTTATTTTCTGTTGAATTGTCTGATTTGTCATCTTTGTTATTTTTAATAATATTTTCATGAATACTACTAATTGGTATATTCATTGGATTAAAGAAAAAGTCTTTTAATTCAAATAATGTATTCAATGCAAATATAATTTTTGGATTATTAACTTCAATATTTAATGATGAACTATTATCATCATTATTTTTTTGGTAGAAAATATAGGCAAAAGGTTCATTAGAAGATTGAGTTGGAATAATTTCACGAAATACACATTTATGACTTAAACATATATCATTCATAGTAAATGATGTTACACCAACATTAACATTTACATCATTACTATTAGTAATTGTCAAATTTACTTGTGATTTATATATTTGTAAAGATGTATGTCCTATTTCTTTTAAATCTTCAATATTATTAGCATCTCCTAAAAATGTTTCCAATTTAATTAATGGAATTTTAAGTTTCATATCAAAACTCTTTTTATATGAAGAATTTGTATCATTATTATTTAAATCTGACTTAACATAATATTTATTTTTTAATAATTCACTATTTACTGTTGGATTTAAATTTAAATTACTATGGGATATTGATTTAATTAAATTTTCTTCATTATTAATATATGAATTATTTGAATTATTTACTGAAATATTCTTATCATCTTTATTTGATTCAAAGATGCTATTATATAATTCAATAATATGTAAATATTGTTTTTCTGTTAATTGAATATTAATATCTGTAACGGTACTTAAAATTTGAATTCTAGGAGTTTCGAAATCTCTATCTAAATCTGAGAGTGCTATATTTAAATGTATATTTAAATCTTTTAATATTTGTAATACTTGCTCATTATCACCGAAATAATAATGAGATGTTGCTTTCATTGAATTAATATCAATATTAAATTTATTTGGAATTAAATTCATATTTTCCATATTTTTAATACTTTCTATACTTTTATATGGTAAATCATTTTTCGTTTCATTCTTGATATTTATTTCTCCTAAATACACTATTAAACTATCTTTTGATTGTAATGATCCTTTTGGAAATTCAATAATTGGTGTATGTATTTCAATATCAACAACAATCTTACTTGAATTTTCTTTAATTTGAGAAGCAGATTGTATAGCTTTATCTTTTGCTGTTTCATAGAGTTCTTTCATTTCATTGAAAAATTCATATAAATCATTAATTAATGGATTTAAATGCGTATAATGTACTGATTCACCACGTAAATACAAACTCATATCATAACCAGGATAATCTTTCTCATCAAGACTATCGTATTTAATATATCTAAAATCTAAGGCTTTATTACCTTGAGTACTTAATAATTGATAATAATGTCTTCCATTTTCAACTCGTTTAACATTATCAGCAATTAAAATATCTTCTAACTGACCTGTTATATATAGTTTTCTTTGTTGAATAAAAATCATTACTTCACCTGTATGAATATTTCCAGTTGCTATCCTGAATTTTCCATTGTTTGCTATTAAATTAACTGCTTTCATATTTATTTTTATTAATGTTGTATCTGTATTATTTTTTTGAGGTTGTGAATTTAAAGATTCTAAAGATTCTTTAATTTTATTTTGACTGTTACTACTATTAATAATATTAATATTAATGTCTTTATTATTATCATCATTATTGTTGTTCTCACTAATACTATTATTATTATTATTATTATCATTATTATTATTGTTATCTTCTTCATTATTTACAAAGGTATTCATTATAAATTCATAAATATTCATAACACTACTCGTTGATATAAATAAATCTAATTCAGCAAGATTACAATCAATTCTTTTTTCAATACCACGATATTTTGTTGAATATTCTGGAGAATTTTTATTAACATCTAAATACTCAATTAAAATTAATGGTTTTTCCTTATTTAATGGTGAATTATTACTTAAATCAGATGCTGTTAATATTTTTCTAAATTCAGAATTTAATTCCTGAGTATTATCTTCTACATATATATTCTCTATTTGAGTAACAATTTTTGAATCAAATAAACGTTTGATAAATAAAAATTTAGTATTTAAAAGAACCATATTTGCTAAAATCTCATCCTCATAATTATCTTTATTATATTTTCCAACTTTCGCGTTAATTTCTTTTATATTAAAATTGAATTCCAAATCAGATATTGAAAAAAGTTCAACTTCATTTTTTTCTTTAGCATCAAAAAATTCATCATCTTCTAAAGAATTATTATAAGGATCATCAAGAATTAAATCAAAAAAGGATGGTTTAGATGTTATATGATTTTCATCTTGATATATATCATCTCTATTAAATAATGATAAAATATCTTCTATTGTATTCTATAAATATAATTGTATTAGTATGTCATTTTTTAAAAAAAAAAAAAAAATAATAATTAATACATATTAACATTTTTTTTTTTCTTGATATATTAATTATATTACCTTAATTATTATATATTTTTCATCGGTAAAATTTAAAACTAATTTTGGTAAAGTGCCATTAATTTTACATTGAGGTGAATCAGTATTTTTTTTTGGTAATATACATGTTTCTAAAAGACATGATATATTTGTTTTCTCGATAATATGATAGTTTGTTAACTTGGAATTTGATAATATATCATGTTCATATCTCTCTAGTGAATTACCAGCAAGTATCTAGAAAATTATAATAATAAATTATTTTTATTATTTATATTATATATATATATAGAATATATAATAATTTTTTTTATTTATTTTTAATTAATATATAAATATATAACATATTTTATTAATGTTAATATATAAATAAATATTTACTTGAACAGAATTAAGATCAATTAAAAATTTGTCATATAATAAAGAATTCAAAGTTTTCTCTTCAGCAGAACTTAATTTTTGACCAATTTTACTTTGTAAATATTCTTTTTTTTCTTTATCAATCATATCACTTTTTATAATTAAATTACCAGCATCAATTATTAAGAAATCCATTGAATTTCTATAATATATAGTGTAATATATAGTGTTGTTAATATTAAAAATGGAAAAATAATATAATAAAATCATAAATATATTTAAATTAATGAATGAATTAATAACCATATATAAATATATATAATATAATGTAATAAATTATATCATAATATAAATATTTATGTACCTTTGTTTAAATAAAAAAATAGGTGCTTCAATATCAACTTTTAAGTCGAAAATTTTTCTTGTCATTAATAAATAATCTAAACCTGCTCTAGTCTGTGCTTTTATTTTTTCAAATGTGGTTTCTGCAACATTCTTTATTACATAATAATATATATATATATAATTATTATTATTATTATTATTATTATTATTATTATTATTATTATTATTATTATTATTATTATTATATATTTATAACAATGAATATATATTATAATATTTATAATTCAGTTACTTTAACAGTAATTAATGTTTCTAGCTGGATTGTTGGTCTTGTAACAAATTTAATAAGATTGTCAATTATTTCAGAATTATAATTAACTTCAAGTGGTTTCATATTAACAATTAATGAATAATCGATTTTTTGATCAAGAGGATTAGTTTCAAAATTAACATCTAAGAATGTACTATCGCCTATATCGTCTTCATTTCTATTATATATAAATATTTATTATATTCAGTTAAACAGTAATTATTGATTTAATAAAAATAATAGATTAAATAGCTAATGTTACCCTTCTATAATATTTTTTGTGTTCTTTGCTTTAATTAATTCCGAAAACTTTGAGTTATTATCAATTCTATCTTTTAATATGAAGTCACTAATTTTTATATTAAATTTTAGTGATGTTGGTCTTTTTATAAAATCAAGAATACAATTATCAATATTCGAATATAGAATACTATTTGGTTTTTTACTATGTGGTTGTTGAATAAATGTTAATGATCCACGTTTTAAATTAAAGATTAGATTTAACATAATAAACTTAAAATATTTTAAAATATAAAATATAATTTAATATATGATTAATAAATCATTACAAAATAAAATTACATTTTTATAAAATAATATAATATAATATAATATAATATAATATAATAAATTATTACATCTGGAGGTAAATCTTCTTTTCCTAATTTAAAATTTGGATCAAAATCAATTGCTTGGTATATTAATTGAAGATCTTCATCAGTTACTATTTGAATTTCCTGTAATATTTTTATTTATTTATATTAAAATTTTAAAGAAAAAAAATTAATAATAATAATAAATAATTAAAATATTATTATATTATATGAAATTACTTCTTGTGATTCATTTTCTTCTCTATTCCACCATCCTCTTAGCCAACTTCTTCTTTGTATATTTTCAGATGGTGGTTTTGGTTTAACTGTATCATTTTATTAATTATAAAAGAATTATTTATATAGTAATTAACAATATTTATAAGTATACAAAAAAAAAAAAAAAAAAAAAAAAAAAAAAAACTGAATTTACATTTTATTATATTAAATAAACAAAATAATTACCTAAATTATTAGTTTTTAATATACTTTTTGTTAATGTTCTATAATATTTTATATCATCAAAAGATAACTGCTTTTCCAATTCTTTCAACTCATCTATTATCTATTATATTATATCGTATGTTATTTTTGTATACTATATGTGATTTTATTTTATAACATTTATATGTATGATATATAATATATATTATCATTATTTTTTTTTTATATTTTACATTTTGATTAGTAGTTCCTAATAAAATTTGTTGATATAATTTTAAGTACAAACGCCTATCATCACGACGTTTTTTGAAATAATCCCATGAAGATTTATAATTTTTTTCACGAATTTCATATAATACACAATTTACTATTAAACATTATAAATTCATTTAATAAAATAGAATACATTATACAATTTAATATTTTATATTAAACTTATATATTATATATCATAATATTATTAAATAAAATATACCAAAATAATTAAACCATTCACGTGGGTGTGATTTTGGAGTCATTGTAGGATGGGGTCTGAATTTACGATACTTAAAAAAAAAAAAAATGAATTAATAAATTAATATATCTATTAATGAAATTAATTGTTATTACTTACTTTTTCATGTTTTTTAAAATTTGAAAAATTATCAATTAATAACCATATATTTTGATATTGTTCTTCATCAATTACTAAACCAAATTCATCCAATACAATATCAATCTTAGTCATTAAACGATTTACATCTGTGTTCTTATTCATTATAAGCTTTAAAATTATAATAATTAATAATTATTCAATAATTAATACTAAAAAAATATTATTATTATTATTATTATTATTATTATTATAATTGCTATTAATAACATCAATTATAATAATAAATAGTATACCTTTCCAGTTCCAGAAACAGGTTTTAATATAAACTGAATTGAAGAACTAAAATCAATTTTCTTAAAAAAAAAATATTAATTTTATATTAACATATTAACACCAAATAATTAAATATATATATTAATCATAAATATACCATCATTTCAAAAAAGTCATATGACGATTTATTTGAAAATAATTCAGAATCAGTATTCCAATATAAAGATAAACCTTCTAAATTCAATAACTATTATATTAAATAATAAAATTTTAATATAAATAACCTTACTTTTAAAAAATTAATTTTATATCAGCAGCTTACCTTATATGTAGTATTACTCTCTTTAATAAATTCTTTTTCCCATTCTTCATTACTCGAACAAGCTGTAAGTTGTGAAATTGTTAAACCAATAGAAAATGGTGACTAATATTTAAAATGTTATATTATTAGGAAAAAATAAATATTAATTAAACACTCATATAATTTAACAAGTAATATTTACTTATTATTATAAAAAAACAATTAAAAGAATCATGCTTACTTTTGGATTACTTTTTTGGTCTTCGTATCTAACATGAATATTATTTATAGATATTTGTAAATTATCAATAATCTTTGCCATTAATTGAGTCATATATGTTTCCTGCTTATCTTTATTATTAAAATAATAAACAGTTAATATTTTATAATAAAAATACTTATTATTTTTTTTATTTTAATCTTTATTATAATCTTACTATTATTATTATCATTTAATTCAATTTCTTCCAGTTCCATTTGTTTTATTTTTTCTAATTTATTATGAAGAAGTTCTTTTTGCTCCAATTCTTCGTCATACTAAAATATAATATATATTAAAAAAAAATGAAACTATTAATCAAATTGATATTAACATTTTTAAAATTATTTAATTTAAATTAATTATAACTACTTCAGTTTCAGCTTTTGGAATTGCTAGTAATAAAACATCTCTAATGTTAATATTAACTGGAGTATTCTGAAAATCCGTCCATGAAAACTTTAATACTAATTCACCTAGATATCCTATAAATTTTATTATAAATAATTTATAAATATTTAAAAATTTAAAAATTTTTTTGTCTAATAATTTATTATCATTATTTAAATGCCTTCAAGGACATCAATTGGCAATTGTAATTGTCTTAATGTGTCTTTTCTTAGTCTCAAATTTTGCAATACAACATCACCTTTAAAGTTATTAATTAATAAAAAATATTTAATTAAATTATTCAGTAATATATAGAAAGAATTTTTAATAATTTTATAATAAAGAAAAAAAAGCGGACCTTTCCACACAGATATTGATAATTGTTTAGAATCAAGATTATCAACATATTTCCCCAGTAATTTATTTAATAACGAAATAACTATTCCTTCGAACATTTAAAATAATTAATAATATTTATATTCTATTGTCTTTAATATTAATACATCAAGATATTTTTAACATAAATATCTTAAATTAAAAAATATATTAATTTACATTAAATGTAATATTTTTCTTTTATTTCAATAATATTATTTATTTATTTATTTATTTATTTATTTATTTATTTATTTATTTATTTATTTATTTATTTATTTATTTATTTATTTATTTATTTATTTATTTATTTATTATTTATTTATTTATTTATTTATTTATTTATTTATTTATTTATTTATTTATTTATTTATTTATTTATTTATTTATTTATTTATTTATTTATTTATTTATTTATTTATTTATTTATTTATTTATTTAATATTATTATTAATCTTTTATTAACGAAAAGTATATTAAATATTTATTAAAAATAAAAATATCTCTTTTATAAAATAAATATAATTTTATTAAAATTAATTATCATTAAAGATATAAAAAATATTTAAATAATATCTCTTATATTTTTTTTAATTTTTTATAAAAATATATATTTAAATAATGAAAGCAAATCATATTCCATCATTTAAAGATTACATAAATTTTTTATAAAACATGTTTTTGTGTAATGTAAAATGTTAAAAATTTTTTATTTTATTAAATTAAAAAATTTAGATAGAGTTTTCTTTCCACAAAAAAAGAGTAAAAAAATGAAATGAAAGTATAATTAATTTTATTTGCCAAAGGATATTGTAATATTTAATAAGAGAAACAATAAAATAATATAGAATAGTAACAAAATGACATATAACATAACACAATGCCTAAAAAAAACAAAAAAACAAAAAAAAAAAATTATTTATTTAAAATAAAAAAGTAATTAAACAAAAACACCAAAAGAACCTAACAAAACATTCAATATTAATGAAATAAACTTGGTTTTATTTCATATATATAAATTTCATTATTATAATATTGATATGGTTTAATATACATTACTTTTTTTTTTTTATTAATTAGTGAACCGATATGTGTAGTTTTAGTATATTTAATTATAAAATATTAAATTTATATCTTTTCTTAATAATAATTATAAAAATAGTTTATATAATACATAATACATTTTAAATATTTATTCTTTCATATATTTAATAATAATTCTTTACTTTCATTTTTTTATATATTTTATAAAATATTATTAATATATATAACTTTATATTTTTATTTATTATTAATATTATTAATATTATAGTATATTAAAGTATAATCAAAAATATAATAATAATTTATTATTATATTGTTAAATATAATATCCTTTAATTCATATATTATTATTATATTTTTATATATTATATAGTATATTAGTTTATATTCATATATTTTAAATATTTAATTACTTAAAATTATTTTTGAAAATTTTTCTAATTATTAATTCTCTGACCTAATATTGGAATTATTAGGTTAGAGGTATTTTTGATTAAAAAAAAAATATATATATATATATATATATATATAATTAATAAATATAATTATACTATTAAAAACGACCAGCACACATAAAAGTTCTGTATATCATATCATATAGTGTATCTCGTGGTTAAAATATTGAAATCAAGTGATTATATATATATTTATCTTTATTAAATATATTACTGAAAATATTATATTTAATTTTTTAATATTTATATTTTGTTATTACCTCTTGGTATAATATATTATTTATATATCTATTTTCTCTTTGTTCACTAATTAATGAATTTCTCTTATTTTTCTAGATCTTTATAGGATAATATGTATCACTCATTAATTTATAATTCATTTTAAATCCTATATTTAATTCTGATAATTGTGGTGGTGTTGCTTTTTCTATAATTTTTTTGATACTTCGCTTCTAGAATTAATCTCATCATTAAACATATTCTCGAAGTTATGTTGAATTATCTCATATATTGTATCTTTATTAAATGTATAGAATTGCACACCTTATATTTTTTTTTTTTGTATTGACCTTTTAATCCTAAAGTCATTAAGATTATTTTTCATACTTCTACTATAACTTTGTTATTCTTAGATATAGTCATATACATAAGTCATTTATATAATTCTAAATTATTAAGAATATAAATATAATTTACATCTAGAGATTTTTCATCATTCAAAATTAAATTTTACAGACTAATATACATTATAATTACTTATTAATTTAATAAGATGAACGACTTCTTTATAATGACCTTAAAATTCATTATATTTTTTAAATATTAAATTTTCTTATTAATTATTCTGTATATATCTCTTGTTTTATCCATCAGTAATTCATCTTCTTCATCATTACCACTCATTTCAAGCATATTATCTTTCAATGAATCATAGTATTTATATATATATTACCTTACTTTGGATCCATATTCAACAGATATGGTTATTTAACTTCTTATATTTTAATGAACTAATTAATTTCTATTTTGTAAATTTATTGATTTTCTAATATTATTAATAATCTTAATGAATACTTTTCCTTTATCATCTATAAAATGAATAAATTATAATCGTTCTTTTTTATTATATAATTCTTTTCTTAATATCAAACTTGCATAAGTTCTTAATATAGTTAATTCACTGGCTCTTTCAGTTGCTTTAAGTATAATAATATAGAAAAAAACCGAAATTTCAATCAATGAAGATTCAAGAGAAATAGGTTATAATATCATTTTCATTTCTTTATTTTATTAAGTTTAATCTAAAACATTTATAGAAATATCATTGATATTATTATTATTATTAATTAATTAATTAGTTATTATTGATTAATTATTTTATATTATTATTTATTATTTATTATTATTATTATTATTATTATTATGTTATATAATTATTATTATTAAAGTGTTATATTATTAAAATCTATTAAATTAATTATTATATATAACGAAAAAAGGAAATAAATATAATTCAAAAATATAATAAAAAACTAAAATATAAACTTCTTTTTTTAAAAGATGAAGACTAATTTAAACAGAAGTATTAATATTAAAAACAAATCATAATTTTATATATAAATATATGTCTGTGTAATGTAATGTAAAAGTTTAAACTAATTATTATTATATATAACGAAAAAAGGAAATAAGTATAATTCAAAAATATAATAAAAAAAATATAAACTTCTTTTTTTAAAAGATGAAAAATAATTTAAAAACAAATCAAAATTTTATATATAAATATATGTATTTGTGTAATGTAAAAGGTTAAATTTTTATTTAATTTTTTTAATTTAAAAAATAAAAAAAAAATATAAATTTTTTGTTTTTATTTAATTAAAAAAAATTACTTTAATAATAAAATAAAAAATTTATCGGAGTATACCACAAAAAAGTAATAAACTAATATGATTATCTCTTTGTAAAATTTTCAATATAATAATAATATAATTTTATTACTACATAAAACTATTTAAAGAAAAAATGCCTCCAAAAATTGCAAAAACAAAATCAACAAAAAAAAAAAAAGGCTTAAAAAAGAAAAAAGCAACTAAACAAAAATCACCTGAAGAACTTGATTGTTATGATAAACTAACAAAAGCAAACGTTACAAATAATAATTTATTACATGAACTTGGTAAATGAAGTTGTTATATATAATATTTTATTAAAAACTAGAATTACATATTTATATAATTTTAGATGATAAAATTAATAAAAATACAAGATTAATAGAAAAATGTAAGCTACAAAATGATGAAATGAACGAACTTAAACAGGAATTAGCAAATAGTACATCTGATAGATATTCCATAACTTCAGGTTAATTTAATTACATATAATTGAATTAAAACAAAACAAATTATTAATTTTTTTTACAATACAAAAAAAATAATGATTATAAAAAAGATATGAATAAACAATATAGACAATTACAAAATAATATGATTACCAAAATAAAAGTTTTGGAAGCAAAAGTGTGTGAATTGCAAAATCAATTAAGTATATATTTTATTTTATTTTATTTTATTTTATTTTATTTTATTTTATTTTATTTTATTTTATTTTATTTTATTTTATTTTATTTTATTTTATTTTATTTTATTTTATTTTATTTTATTTTATTTTATTTTATTTTATTTTATTTTATTTATTACATATATATAATTCATTCAAATAATTACATGTATTTATTGTTAAAACTAAGATGTAGCAAAATTAGCTTTACAAGAATCTGCTAAAGAACACGCTAGAATTATTGCAGAAAAAGATAGTTTAATAGAAGACCAAAATGTCAAAATGACTTATTTATCATCCGAATTTGAAACAATGTTAAATGTATTAATAATAAATATTATATTATTTATTAATAAATTATATATATAAATATATTACAACTTCATTTATAACAAATAATCAATTATTGATATATATTATTATTATTATTATTATTATTATTATTATTATTATTATTATTATTATTATTTTATAATAAAAGGAAACAGTTACAAGAATGACAAATAAATTAGAAATAGTAACAAACAAGTGGAAAGATGATATTCATTTATCTGAAATAAATCAAAGAAGGCTTGCTGATTTTCATATAACAACAGAAAAAATATAAAGCAAAAATTAACATTTACATATTTTGTATCAAAGTTATTATTATTCTATTAATAATATATATATATTAATCAACTAAATAAAAATAATTTAATTATAAAATATATTTTTATATAATTTTATAATTTTTAAAAATTTATCACTAAATTATTTTTTTATTATTATTTATTTAATTATTAAAGTATGAAAATATCTATTTGCATTTTTTTTTTTTTTGAAAAACATAAATATTATTTTTATTTTACATGTTTTTAGTATAATAAAAAAATATTATACTAAAAAATATTGTTATATTTAATAAAAATAATATGATTATTCAATTTTTTGTTTTTTTGTAATAATATCTTCTTGTAGTTCTTGTTGAGCTTTTTTAGCATCTAATACTTCTTTTCTTAAGTTTTCAACTGTCATATACTTATTAATATCATTTTTTTCACCTATTATTTATTGTATATTAATTTATGTATTAATTTTTATTAATATTTATTTTTATTATTAATAATATAAAAGTTATAATTAAAAGTAATAACTCTATAATAATAAAGTACATACATTCTTCAGTATTTTTAAAGAATATTAACTCTTCTTTAGTGTCATATTCAACAGGAGAAAACTTTTTTTCAAAAAAAAAAATATATATATATATATATAAATAATGTAATTCTTTCAATAGTATAATAATAATAATTGAATATATAATTTACCTTTGATAAAATAGTAATTGTTTCTTTAGTATTTTCATCAACAAAGTTAGTAATCCATATTCTTCCTTGATTATCAAATGCTATATCTAATATTAAATTTTCTGTAATAACAGTATATTTAAGACTTAATTTATTTTCGATAAATTCAAAGATAAAAATTACTGGGAGTCTATATTTATATTGATAATAAATATTAAGATAAATATGGTTTATATAATATTTTATTATATATTATTTAATTTATTTTGAATATACCTTTCGAAACAAACAGCAACAAGATTTTCTTTTGAATATGTAGTAATCTCTTTTACATTGTAAGAATCAATTAATGTTAAATTATTTTTCTAGTAATTAAAACAATAATAGCAACAATAATGATAATAATAAAAAATTAAATATTAATAGTTAAAATAATACACATAAATATGAAGTTATAATATATTTAAATTATTACAGTTATTGTTTCGTTAATTAATTCTTTAATGTTAATTGTTTGAACAATTGTAGCATTAATATAATCCCATAAAAATAAATAATCATCACCACCTCCAGATAATAATAAATTATTATTATTTGGAATAAATTGCATTTTTGAAATATATCTACAAAAAAAAAAAAAAAATAATTAATTTTTATATTTTAAAAATATATTTTAAATTTTTATCTGAAAAAAATAATTACTCTTTATGTCCTAAACAGAAATTATGAATAATATATGTTTTTGGATATCTTGTTACTCTTATTTTTTCATCTCTATCAGAAGTTATAACATATTTTTCATCTTTTGATAATAATATATCCGTTAACATTGAAACATGACCTAATAAAGATTCTTTTTCTTCATCTTCCTCATCAACAGAATAACTATGTTAAATTAATTTACATTTTAATCAAAATATTTTAATTTACTTGTATGATATATATAATGTTTTTAAATACCTATAAACATCCCCAAAACCATCAGCAATTAAGATTTTTTTTCCATGATTTTCAAAAACAATTGAATTAACTTTTTTTGGTGTGTTTCTATAAATTATAAATATATTTAATTATAATTACATTTTAATTATTTAAATATTGAAATATTAATTGAAATTTTTTTTTTTTTCTCGAACATACTTTATTGATAAACATTTTCCTGTTTTAACATCCCAAAACTTTAATTTTTTATCATCAGAAGCTACTGCTAAAATTGAAGCATCATTATTAAATGCAATTGATCTTATACTTGTTTTATTAGTTTCATCCTGATTTAATTCAATAGTTTCTTTTGTACTATTGGTATTTAATATATTTACATTAGTAAAAAAAATATTTAATAAAATTTCGTCACTATTATATTATAATTATTATTATATTACCTTAAATTTTTAATTTTTATTTTATTGTTATAAACTGCAGCAATGCAATCATTTGAATATCTAATTAAATGATATGGTACTTTCATTTTATTAATAATTTCAAATGAATTCAAACTACTTTACATATTAAAAAAAAAATAATATATATTTAATAAAATGTTAGAAATTGATTTTATATTATTTTAACCAATCAAAATCCTGTTATATAAATTTATATAAAATATATTAGTATGGTTATTTATCTTATATAATAATATATATAAAGTATATGAATTATAAGAATCTTTAATTTTTTATTTAATAATAAATACTATAAAAGGATAAAAAATTAAAAAATTTAATTTTAAATAAAATGATAAATATAAAAAAGTTCAAATTATTTAGTGGAATTTTATAATAGTTTAAAAACATTGAATAAAATTAAATTTTATAAAAATTCATTCTATAAAAATTCTATTAATAATAAAAAAATACTAATTTCATTAATAAATTCTTATTATTTATTATATTTATATAACTATTTTTTTTAAATGTCTGATTCATGTATATATTTTATACAATTCCCATATAACGTAATAATTATATATAATTTTTTTTATTAATAAAGATTATATATATAACTCTTTATTATTTATTATTACTATTGTTATTATTTTCTATTCTATATAAGATTAATGAATTAACTTGGAATGAAACACATACAAGAAATGAAGAAAATATATATTGTTACTGCGGAAAGAATATTACAGAGTAAAAAATCATAATTATAAAAATTAAATATATGAAATAATTATTTATAATATTTTTATTATAATATTTTTGTTATAAAATTATTATTATTACTATTATTATTATTATTATTAGTATATTAAAATTAGTATTTAAAAACTATTGAATTACTTATTTCTTTAGAAATGAATCATACATAAAATGTCAGGAATGCAGACAAATTTTTCATTCATGTAATATATTTCATATATTTATTGTTAAATATCTTTTAAATTTTTTAAAAATAAATTACTAACTTTTTTTTTATTTTAACCAATAAATAAGCTTGTGTTAAAGTATTAAAATACCCTCAGTTAATTGGTGACATATTTTATATTTTTAAGTGCTCAGTATGTTCAAAAGGAAAGGAAATATATAAAAGAACAGAATTGAATTGGTATTTAAATAAAAATTTATATAAAAAAATTTTTTTAATAGTATTAATAATATTATTATCTTTATAATAATAAATGCTTTTTAGGATAAATTGTATCCAACTAGTAATATATAATATAATTAAACAAAAAAACGAAATTTCAAATAATGAACATAATAAAAATAGATATTGTCAATTTCAAGAAGATATATATACTTTTATAAATAATAATTGGGAATATTTTTATCCAAATAAAACTCGTAAATGAATAATGAATAATAATAATAATAATAATAATGATTAATAAATGATTAATAATAATTACAGAGATAATAATTTAATATACATAATACATAATATTATTATAGGCCCATTCAACTTGAAAGATATTATTCAAAATGTTCTAGTATCAAATCCAAATATATTTTCATTAAAAAAAGATGAATTTCAAAATATAGGTATATAATATGAAATTTAAAAAAATTACAGTTTAATTAATATATTTAATTTATTTTATTTTATTTATTATTATTATTATTATTATTATTTAAATATTCATGAATCTCTTAATATTTTGTTATCAGAATGGTGGTCATTAAAATCTTTTGAGATACCAAAATTTGACAAAAGTAACTAAAAATATAAAAAGAATTTTGAATAAAATAAATTAAAGTATTATTATTAACAAATATATGATCATATTATAATATAATATTAAAAAATAATATATATAATATATTAAAATACAAAGTAGATGAAAGTAAAATAATAAAAGTAGGTATTGAAAGAAAATATAAAATATACAATTTTATATTTTGATATACAATATCAATTTATAATTAATTCACAAAAATTTTTTTCGTTTTTTTTTTTAAAACTATATATATAAAAGGAAGATTTTCAAATTAATACCAATGAAAAAGAAACAAAACCATCATTAGATAAAAAAAGAGTAAGTTAATTATTAAATATTTAAAGGTTTATTATATGCATAACATATATATATTTTTTTATTATATTATTTAATTATATTAATATTCAATAAAAATTAAAATAAATTTATATACAGAATTCGACCGATATTGAAGATAAAAATAATAAAGAATTTATACCATATATAGTTAAAAAACAGAAAGTATATATTAAAAACTAATTATAATTTATTGAATCATTAATAATATTAATAATACTTTACTATTAATTTTAATATGAATATATATTTAAAGTTAATATCAAATGATAATGAAATTGGAAATAACAATAACAAAAACAACAGCAGCAATATTAATAATAATATATCAAAATCGATAGTTGAAGACCAATCGAGTAATTCAACATTTACAATTTCTTCATCAGAATTAACTAATTTATCAGAAATTGAAACATTTTTAAGTAATAATAGTGATTATGAAGATACGGAATTAATTAATAAAGAATGTATTAAGGAAACAGAGGAAATAAAAAATAATAGTTCAGGAATAAATAAGTCTGTCGAAATAATAACTATTACAAATGAAAATGATAAAGATGAAAATAATTATAATAATAAAGAGAAAACAACTAAAATAATAATAAAGGATGAAGAGAGTACAGAAACAATTTCAAATAAAAAAGCATTTGAATCAATTACAAATGGTCAAAATACAGAAATCCTAGAAAAAAATAAAAAAATAGCTCAAATAATTGTAAAAGAGAGCAAAAAAATAAAAACTGAAGATAATAAAGAAATAATTACTTCTAAAACAATAAATAATTTTCAATCTATTGAAAATAAATCTAAACAGGATTCAATTATTGAAAAAGAAACTGAAAAAGATAACGAAAAACTCAAAAGCAAAAATGAAATGAAAAATAATATAAAACAAGAGATATTAGATATTAATTCGAATATATTGAAAAGTGAACATTTAAAAATAAATATAAAAGATTTATCAAAGGATATAATATTAAATGAAGAATTAGATAATAAAAAAAATAATGCATCAGAAATAAATGAAATCGAGAATATCAATACAAATATAATTAAAGAGGATCCTTTAAATATTAAAAATAATAAAAATAAAGATGAAATAAATAATGTTAATAGTGATAATAATATTGTAGTTACTGATAGAAATGATAATATTTTAAAAAGTACTCAAGAAAATATAAATATAAATAAAAAATTGAATGAAAATTTAAAAGCAAATATAAATAAAAAATTGGATGAAAATATAAATATAAACATAAAGTTGAATGAAACTATAAAAATAAATGAACAAAAAGAAAAAAATATAAATTTAGATGAAAATATTAATGAAAATATAAATGAAAAAAGTAATGAAAATATAAATGAAAAAATTAATGAAAATATAAATGAAAAAATGAATGAAAATATAGATATAAACAAAAAGTTGAATGAAAATAATAATAAATCAATAAATATTCCTGATAATGAAAATAATTTATACTATGATAATAACAATATTATTGACTATAGTTATAATAATAGAAACGTTAATAAGAATGATTATAATGTTAATAGTAATAATATGGATAATTTTAATTTAAAAATGGGTGATAAAATTATAAATGATACCAATTATAAAAAAATTGATAATTTATTAAATAATATAAGTAATCAAGAAAAAGAGAATAAGAAGATATCTGAAGTAACTCAATTAATAACTACTAAAAATAATCAAAAAATAAATGAAGTATATTCTCTCAGTAATGATATATATCAAGCTGAAATATTTAATAATAATAACAATAATGATTTTACTTTAAAAAATGAAATTAACAATCAGATTTATTATAAATTACAAAAACAGAGAATAGAAAATATTGAAAAAAAGGAAAATTATAATAATATAGATAAAAAATTGAAAGAAAAATCGCATTCTCCAAAAAATATAAAAACTGAAGTCTTGCCTAATCACAATAAAATTAATAGTAATGATGATAATATATTATATAAAAATATTTATAATGATAACGATGATCAGATATCTTTCAGTGATATAAACTCATCAAATATATCATTAGAACTGGATGAAAAAACAAACAATTATTTCAATAATAATTTAGAATCTGGTACTGACTTCAGTGAAAGTAGTAATTTTTCAAATAATAATAGTAATAATAATAATAATAATAAAGAAATTTCGCATCCTATTCATGGAAGAAAAGGAAAACAACCTAGAAAAGGGAAGGGAAAAGGTTTATATTCCGGTTCAAAATCAATTATTTCAAAAAATAATTCTGACTTCAAAGAATATCAATCAGATTATGAGTCAATATCGGATGATGATTCATCAAATGATGATATAAGTAAAAATAAAATACCTAAGGTAATGTATATAAAACAATAAAAATGATAAAAATTATAATATTATAACATATACTAATTATAATTATCTAAATATAATAATTAAGGCAAAAAATATACCAATTATGACATTAGAAAAAGAATATTCAATAATGAAACAAATAAAAGTTCATATAAATTCTTCAAAAGATGCTAGAAGATTATATAGAAAGCTTCAGTTAAGAAAAGTAAGTAGCAAGTATTTTAATATTTTTATTTTTAAAAAATACATTAATATTTTCATTTATTTACTTATTTATTTATAAATTTATTTTTTAATTCTATAAAAAGATTAAACGTGCTGGTAAAAATTCTATATTCAATATTGATAATTTAATGAAAAATTATTTATCTTCAAAAATCGAATTAACCCCAATAAATAAAATAAAATTTAAAAGGGTATATAATATAACAATTTTATATATTATATATTTAATAGAAATAATAAATAAATTTTTAATACCAATATTATACTTTAAATAAATAGAATAATATTGTTTCTATTAAAAAAACGCCATACAAAAATTCATTTAAATCACGTTTATATGGTAAAAGTTTAGACTTGAATCATACATTAGATATACCAGTAATTAGTAAATATACTGGAATTAAACTTATGCCATATATTTATCGAAATTATGATATAAAGCCTCCTAAATTAAAGTTATTAGAAGACATAATAACTTATTACAATAGGTATTTTATTATATAATAATATAATACATTATATAAAACCTAAATAACATTATATAATATATGATTATTTAAAGAAATAATCCAAAGTGGCAAAGACCGAAATCAGCGCCAATAGATTTTGTTCATTTACAAAAAGAACATATAGATTCAGTAAATGATATGTTATGTCATGCTTTTTGGCCAGGAATTAATAGTAATTTAAGAATAATATATTAAATTATTCATATATATATATGAAATATTAAAACGTATGTTTATATTTTATAACTTTTATATAATTAGTATCAGAACAACTTATGTTTCCTGATTTTTCAATTATTGCTATGTATAAACGATTGATTATTGGTTGTGCATTTATAACACCGGAAGCATATATAACATACATTTATGTAAGACCAGATTGGGGAAACTCTGGGATTGGAAAGTAAATATAGGAAATATTTCTAATAAATTTATTTTATAAAGATGAAAACTAATTTTCCATTAATATTTTTATAATTTAAAGATTTATGTTATATTATTTAATTCAGGTAATATAATATATGTTCTATTACTATTTTAGTTTTTTTATACAATTTTATATTAAATATAAAATTATAAAACTATTATAGTCCTGTATAGGAAAAGATATAACTTTACATGTTTCAGCAAATAATAAAGCAATGGTAAGTATATTTAGAATATTAATTTGATTTATTTATTTATTTATTTATTATTTATTTATTTATTTATTTATTTATTTATTTATTTATTTTTTATTTATTTATTTATTTTTTATTTATTTATTTATTTATTTATTTATTATTTATTTATTTATTTATTTATTTATTTATTTTTTATTTATTTATTTATTTATGTTTGATTATCATTATGAAGTTGATGTATCAGAAATTTGGATTTAAAGCTGAAGAATTTAATATGAATTTTTATGAAAAATATCTACCACCAGACAGTATAGAATGCAAAAATGCATTTCTATTAAGATTAAGAAGATAATTTTATAATATAAAAATGCGGATTGCTTTATATAAAATAATTAAAAAACTCTTTATATTTATATTAATATTAAGAATTTATATTTAAATAATAAAAATATATAAATAAATTAATTATAATATTTTTAATTAAAATTTAAAATAATTAAAAATATTGTATTAACTATAAAATACGTATAATAAATTTTAAAATATGGATATAAATTAAATAGTATTATTATTTTTATTTTTTATTTTAATTTATTTCTATTTTATTCATTTATCTATTAATATAATTTAATTTCAGTTTTATTTATCTATATATTTATTCATTCTATGTTTTCATCAGTATAACCCGCTTCAAAATCTTCACTATAATCTTGATCTCTATATTCAAAATCATCATTATTAAAAGAGTCAAGCGATTCAGTATCACCAATTAACTCTAAAATATCTTCACTTTCATCATTATTAAAGCTATTAATATTTTTATTATTATCATTTGGTGTAGTATTTAATAATTCATTTATATCATAATTATTATTTATATTACTATTATAATTATTATTATTATTATTATTATTATTATTATTATTATTATTACTATTATAATTATTATTATTATTATTATTATTATTATTATTATTATTATTATTATTATTATTATTATTATTATTATTATTATTATTATTATTATTATTATTATTATTATTATTATTATTATTATTATTATTATTATTATTATTATTATTATTATTATTATTATTATTATTATTATTATTATTATTATTATTATTATTATTATTATTATTATTATTATTATTATTATTATTATTATTATTATTATTGTTTTTGTTGTTGTTGTTGTTATTGTTGTTATCTAAATTTTCATTTAATACTTGATGCAAGGAAGAATTTATATCTTTCAATTCTATTAAACTGCCTATATCTAAACCTTTATCATCAATATATGAATGAGCACTTTTTTCATTTATTTCAGAATTTATTTCTATTTCTTCGTCAATATCATTTATTTCAGAATCTATTTCAATTTCTTCGTCAATATCATCTATTTCAGAATTTATTTCAATTTCTTCGTCAATATCAGTTTCCTTCACTTTTTCATTATTATCTTTTATAATTTCTTCATAAATATTTCCTTTTTTTTCATCATATATAACTTGTTTTTTAGAGACATTTTCCTCCATTTCGTCTTCCTCCTCTTCTATTTCCTCTATTTCCTCTATTTCATCTTCATCATCATCATCATAATCGTCTTTTTTATTAAGTGAAAGTTGTTTTAGCCAATTGACGTTACTTGATTTTTTATTTTTTTCCATATTAAGTGATACATTACTACCAGACAAATTTTCCATTTTCAAAAACGAGTATATATCATCTGATTCTTTCTTGTTCTTATTATGCGTAAATACACCACTATAAATTGATTCATTTTTGCTATGATTATTTATATTTTCTTTATTTAAATTATTATTTGCTAGTATTTCTTTTTCTTTATTGTTTTCATTATTTTCTTCATTAATATTATTATTTTTATTATTTCTTAAAGAAATAGAATTGTCTTCTTTTCCATCTCTATCGAGATTGTTACTTATAACTTCATTATCAGCAATTTCTTTTAATCCTATTTTAGTATTTTCATCCGTTTCTATTATATTAATATTACTTTTTCCAAATAATTCTTCATTTTGTTTGTTAAAAATACCATTTGAATTTATTTGATTATTAATAATTAATGGTGGATCAACCTTAAAATCAGAACCATTACTGTTAGAACTTTTTAATGATATTTCTTCAGATATACTTTCACTTTCATCAAAATCCTTTAATTTATTTATATTATCTTTTTCTAAATCCTTATTATTATTCTTATTTAAAAATTGATTCATTGAAGACATTAATGAGCTTTGACTTTTTTGATTATTTATATCTATATTATCCCATTTTTTTATTTCTATATTTCTATCAACTAATTTAACATTGTCTTCACTGTTATTATATTCTTTCTCATCACAGCATTCATTGCTAATACTATCAGATGAATCATCCCAATCGGCATCGCCATCCATTATAAAAGATTTCTATTTTTTGAAGTAATTTAAAATATAAATAAAATAATATCTATAAAATAATATATAAATGTATTTTTAATTACTTACTTGAACATCATATTGATAACCTGGATCACCTGGTTTAATTTGATTCTTTTTAAAAAGTACATCCATTTCCTTTTTCTTTTCAATTAGTTCTTCTTCACTTATTATAATAATATACATTTTATTTTTTATTAAATTTTTATTATTATTTTATTACTTTTTATTATTAGTTATTAAAATTTTTGCTATTATAATTATTTATATTTTTACCTCACTTTATTTAAATCTTCATTAATAGAATGACTTTCATTATTATTTCCATTTGAAATTTCTATATCATTTTCAATTATTTCAGATCTTTTATTATTAACAATACTAAAATTTTTTATATTATTTTCATCATTACTTTTTGAATCATTTCTTGATTCATCACTAATTAAAATATCGTCAAAATTTTCTTCTTTTTCTTTTTTTTCATCTTCATTTACTTCTTCTATTTTTAAATCTTCTTCTTCCTCACCTTCTTCTTCTTCTTCACTTTCATTAGGCGTTATTGCTTTAGTAATATCACGTTCTTGAATAATACTTTCTTCATTTGGTTCTCCTTCAACGAAGTCATTTTCAGTGTTCAATTCACTTACTGATATTTCTTCAAAGTCTTCCTCAATACTTTCTAAATCTTGTTCAAATGATTGCTCATAATTATTTAACGATAAATCATTATTATTGCTATTTTGTCCTTTTAAATCATTAACACTATTTAAAATACTTTCATTTTCAAAACTATTCATACTATAATCATTTTCTTCAATATTATTAATAGTACTATCATTTTTTTCTGCATCAGCAATGCCAGCGCTATATCTATTATCTTCAGACGAAACCAAATTTTCTGGTTTTAATTCATCATCTTTTTTTTTTTTTAACACATTTATAATATTATTTGTATCCTTTTTTTCTTTAAAAATATCATTTAACGATCCAGATGATCCTAAAATTTTATTATTTTTTTTTAATAATATATTAGTTAAATTTGGTTCTGAAAATGAAGTATTTTCACGGAGAAAAGATGGAGGTTGTAATGAATTTAGTGATATTAAACTTCGAGTTGGTGTTGAAAAATTATATATATTGTCATCATCATCATTTAAAACAAAACTTTTATTTTTAAATGCGAATATTTTACTACTTGTTTTACTATCTAATTTCAAAAATTCTTTCGTTAAAACTTTTTTATCTTTAATTAATTTTACAATTCTTTCAATCTATATATATAAATATAATTATTATTATTATTTTATGCTATTTACTATTATAAAAATTTTTAATTATTTAGATATTACTTGACTAATTGACACCTTTTCTAAATATCTACTATATTGTTTACTTAATTGTACAGCTATTTCATATGCTGATAATGAATTATTTTTATTAGTTAAAGCTCTTATTGGAATTCTTACTCTACGTCTTTTTACTATAAATAAATAATTAATTTTAATAAATATAAATAATATATTTAAATCAATATTTAAGTAAATATTTCATTATCAAAAAAATTTTTACTTTTTTGGTTTTCTTCAATTACATATTCAAGATATATTTGAGGTTCATTATGTTTAATTCCAATTAATCTTGGTATTATATTCCAATTTGAAGGGATCGTATTTAACTTTGGCATGAGAATTAATAAATATTAATGATTCTTTTTAATTAATTTTTATTTATATATATAACAATACTAATAAATGATTCTTTTTAAATAATTTATATATATATAACAACACTAATTAATGATTATTTTAAAGTAATTTTTATTTTTATATATAAAACAACACTAAAAATTATTAATTCAAAATTAGTTGTACAAATTTATAAAACAACTCCGAATTTTTTTTATAATTTTTTATAAATATAAAAATTTAATTCTTATATATAATTTTTTATCTATTTACTTATATATTTATTCATTTATTTATATATTTTATTTATTTATCAAATTATTTATTTGTTTATTTATTTATACATTTATTTATTTATTTATTTATTTATTTATTTATACATTTATTCATTTATTTATATATTTTATTTATTTATCAAATTATTTATTTATATATTTATACATTTATTTATTTATTTTTATTTTTATTTTTTTTTATTTATTTTTATTGTCATTTATTTATTTATTTATTTATTTATTTATTTATTTATTTATTTATTTATTTATTTATTTATTTATTTATTTATTTATTTATTTATTTATTTATTTATTTATTTATTTATTTATTTATTTATTTATTTGTTTGTTTATTTGTTTATTTTCTACATTATTATTAAATTTTATATCAATTGCATTTCTTTTAATAAAATAATCCAAGCCAGAAATTACGGTTGTTGAAAAAACAACATACTGTAAATATTTTAAAAAAAATATCTCTGGGGATATTATGGTTAAAGATAATAATAAAATTTGTAATGCTGTATTTAACTTTCATAAAGATATTTTATATAATATATATATATATATTAGTTAATACATATATAATTCTTAAATATTAATAAATTATCAATAATCCAATTTACCTTACTAATATATGAAGGTTTTACTTTAATACTAATATTTTTAAACTGATCAAGAGTAGTTCCCTATATATATACATATGAAAATTTAATATTTACAATTTTTAACTTATTTTAATAGTTATTATATTATATATTTTTATTACAGTTTCAATAGCCTTCTTTCCAATTAAAACAAATGAACCCAATAATAAAAATATATCCCTTGATAAAATAGTATATCCAAGATATTCTATAATAAAAAAAAGTAAAAAAAAATTCATTATATCAGTTAATTGCTATAATCATCACTATATAATTAAATATTTAAAAAATACTTGGTATTAATTTTGCAATAGAAAGAGATACAGTAGATATTATCATTAAAGTTTTGTCTGCCAATGGATCAACTACAGACCCCAATTTACTTGTCCAATGATATTTCCTAGCTAAATAACCATCCAACTATGTATATATAATTAATATATTATGATATTTTAAAAGGGTTAATAAATATTAAAGAAACATGAAAAATTTACAAAATCTGTAATTCCTGTAATAGCATATAAAATACAAGCTTGTTTCATTTTACGCTTAGTAATTAAATAGCCTATATATGGTGAAAATAATATTCTGCTAATGCATAAAATATTTGGTATATGTTTCAACAAAGAAGTCTAAAAAAAAAAAAAAAGAGTAATTATAATTATAAATAATTAATAATAATAATAATAATAATTATTATTTTTAATTAATAAATTCTTTATGTAAAAAAAAAAAGAAAAAATTTTTTATGACAGTTATTTTGTAAATCATTTATAATTACAGTTTTATTATCAGAATTTATATTAATATTATCTTTTAAATTATTTTCTTCCTCTTCTATTTTACTTGGATTTATTACTATTTCATTTTGTTTTTCTGAATTAACTTCTATTTTCTTGTTTACATTACAATCAGAAATATTAATTTTTTTAATTGTATTATCAAAATTAGTACTTCTAGAATCATCTTGTTCTTTAATTAAAGAATGTAAAAATCTTTTTTCATCAATTCTATTCTGTATTATATTATTATTTTTAAATGTATACTGAATTTTTATATTTCTTTCAACGGAATAATTATATTTATTATTTATTTCCTTTAAATTATAATTTGTTAATGTTACATATTCTCTTCTTAAATAACTGAAAAAAAAAAAAAAAAAAAAAGATAATATACAAAAGTGTTTTTTAGAAATGGTGATAATATATATATATTATTTATTATTTTAATATATTCTATTAATACTTACGAAAAAGATTTATGAAATTTATAATTAATATCAGGTAATTTATAGTAGTTAATGCAATGGTGTGTGGAATTTAGAATAGTTTTAAATAATCCTAATAAATTAGTAATTGCACTAATTTATATATTTCAATTAAAAGAAAAAAAGAATAAATAAGATGTGGCATAATTTTATTAATAAAAATTTACTAAGCAAAATATAAATATTTACTATAGATTTGATTGATTTTTAAAACATGATATATTCGAAATTGTATTCATTTTTTATATATACTTCATATATTATGTCTTTAAAGTTAAATTTATATTATTAAAACTAAAAATTTGTAAAAGAAAATATATATATATAATAAAATAAATTTAACTATTGATTAAATTTTGAATATTTATATTTTTTTTCTTTTAATTTCTTTTACTATAATGTTTTGAAATAATAATTTATATTAATGTTATTATTAATTCAACTTTGAAATTGACAAAATTTCCTTTTTTGGTCATTCATATATATTTTGATTTTTTTTTTTTTTTAGTTTTTTTTTTAAAATTTATTTAATTTTTCATAAAAAGATTTATTAAAATTTTAAAGGTTATTTCTTTAAATTTTCTTTTTATTATCTTTTTTCAATAGTAAAGTAATATTTAAAAATAAATTTATTAATGTAAAAAATCAATGTTATCTTATAAACACAGTTTTTAATTCATTAGAAGAATCATAGGTCTAATAAAATTATTTGAAATATATCCATGCATTTAATTATTTAAATATCATATTAATACAACAAAGAGTAATGTTTATTATTAATTATATAGTTAATATTCTATTAGTTTTTTCTTTTGTTTTAGTAAAACATTTACTTTACATGTTTTCTTTTTCTTTTATTACATTATATTATTTTTTTCTTCTGACTGTCATAATTATACATTTAAACTTGTGTTACTTAAATAGAAATATTTTACATATAATTCTATATTTTAAAATTAAAAAGTCTATTTAAATGTATTACTATTAATGATGATTTCATTTTTTTCCATAAAGCTAACCTTTTAATATATTAAATCATCAATTTATTATATTAAATTAATCAAGTATTAACTTTAATTAATATCTAGTAAATTATGGTTATTTGATATTTCCTATCAAGTTATTTATTTATTTGTTTTTTATTTATTTATTTATTTATTTATTTATTTATTTATTTATTTATTTATTTATTTATTTATTTATTTATTTATTTATTTATTTATTTATTGTTATTATTATTATTATTATTTTTATTATTATTATTATTATTATTATTATTATTATTATTATTATAATTATTTTTATAACTATGAATTATGAATTATATAAAGTTAAAATTTTTTTGTTTATATTTTAAAAATGTAAAATTTTTAAGTTGAAAATATAATGTGAAATCTATGAAAAAATAAAGTTCTTGATAATTATAAAATTAAATTTATTATTAATGAAATTTAAGGTTTGATTATTTATTTTTTTTTTAAAAATATCGAAAAAAGTTAACATAGTATAGTTTTTTTTTTAAAAAACAGTACTTTATTATAAATTTTATAACCCTATGTTAATTATATATAATAAAGATTATTAAACATCATTAAATAGTTAATAATCAAATATTTAATAAAAAATAATATATTGCTTAAACATCGAAGAAACAATTCAATATTAATAATTAATTAAACATTACTTTTATTAAAGTAATAGTATTACAAAATAATATTTATATCATTTATAACTGTAATATATTTTGAATAAATTTCAAAATGTCTATTGCTGCCATATCATATTGGTAAATATTATAAAAGTTTTTATAATAGAATTTTGTTATTTATATTATTTTTATTTTATTATTATATTATATATATATGTAAAAAAAGCCATTCTTTTGGCTTAAAAGGAAGCACAAAAAATTGCTTACTTTTTGTTGATGATTCAAATTTGTTGTATCCCGCTGGATCAAATACTATATTATATAACATAGAAACAAAAGTACAAAAATTTATATCATCAAGTCCGAAGAGCGAAGAAATAATATGTTATACTATGTCTTCAAATCATAAATATTTTGCCATAGCAGAACGTTCTGAAAAACCAATGGCAACTATTTTTGATATGTTTTCATTTAGAAGAAAAAAAATTTTAACATTACCAGATACTGAATCAAAAGTATATATATATATGTAAATGTAATATTTATAAAATAATAATAATATATGAATATTATAAATAATATTTATCTATTCTTGATGTTATAAAAAGGAATTTATTTCCATGGGATTTTCTGTAGATGCAAAAATGATTGCAACATTGACAGGTTCACCCGATTGGACAGCATATCTTTGGATATGGGATAAAGCTAAAATTGTTGCGTCAGTAAAATGTTCAATTAATATTGCTGCTCCAATAAAAATTAAAAAAGATCAAGCTAAATTAAATCAAAATTTTTCACAGAATACCGATTTATTGGATCAAAGTAGAAATTCAACAGACATCAATAGTCATTCGTTATCAAAACAAAATATATCTTCTACATTATCAGTGAATAATACAAAAAATGATAATAAAAGTCAAATGAACATAAAAAATGGAAGTGATAAGAATAAGCAAGAATATACACCAAGTTCCTTAAATACTCAAATAAAAGATGTTAGTATTAATCCAACTGATCAATTCCAAATATTAATAATTGGAAATCAAGTATTTAGAATATATAAATATCTAGAAGGAACATTAAAACAAGTTCCATTACCAAAAATTGAAAATAGAGTAAATTTTTTAATATATTATATATTATGTTATTAAGAATCATATATATTATATATATTTATAATACAATTAATTATTATGTGTTAATATTTTCAATATATTAAATTATAATAATAAATGTATTTAAAATACAAAAGAATTATTTATGTCATGTATGGAATTCTCAAGGACAGATTATTACAGGAACTGAAGACGGGCATATATTAATATATGAATGTAATGGTGATTTAAAGTATGATATTCCAAATGTTTTTGGTCCAGATAATATAGAATCGGGTGTTTCATCATTAATGTTATTTAAAAATTCATTAATGGCAGGTTGTGTTAATTCATCAATAATATTATATGAAAAAATTGTATTTGAAAATAATAATACAAAGTTACAGAATAATAATGAATCTTATGAAAAAGTTAAAGAGTTTTCATTAAGTACAGAAATTTTAACAAGTGTAATAAGTTTAGCTATTAATCCTAGTGAGGATACAATTATATGCGCTACTAGTAATAACCAATTATTTTCAGTAATTTCAGTAAATTCTGAATTTAAAAGTGATGAAACAAGATTTGAATTATTATCACAACCATTTCATTATGGAAAAATATATAGGTAATTTTAAATACGTTATTACAAATATAAATTTAATAAATAATTATTTTTCTTGATTATATAATGATAATAAAATAAAATAAATTAAAAATAAAAATAGTTTGGATACATGTATAAGAAAACCATTAATTGTGACATGTGGTTCTGATAAAAGTATTAGAATATGGAATTATTTAGAGAATACAAATGAAATAACAAAATTTTTTAATGATGATGTATATAGCGTTTCATTACATCCTAGTGGTTTAAACTTATTAGCAGGATTTAGTGATAAATTAAGATTAATGAATATTTTAATTGATGATTTGAAACCATATAAAGAATTTAATATTCGTGGATGTAAAGAGGTAATTATTTATTTATTATATTTACTTATTTTTTATTTGAATTTATTAAGTTAATTTTATTATTTAATATTATAAAGTTGCCAATTGTTTATTTATTTATTAATAATTTAAACAAATTTTCTTTTTAAATTTTAAAATGTTTGATTAATCAACTAATAATTATATTAACAAAAAATATAAATTATTGATAATAATTTAAACAATATTATAAATAGTGTAAATTTAGTAATGGTGGTCAATATTTCGCTGCTGCATATAGAAACTGTGTTCATATTTTTTCAACTTGGAGTTTCGAAAATTTATGTAGTTTAAAAGGACATTCTTCTAAAATTCAATCTATTTATTGGTCTTTGGATGATAATTACATTATTACATCTGGTATTGATGGTGCAGTATATCAATGGTCTATGAAGGATATTATTAGAGGAGAATGCAAAAGAGGATCTGAAAGTTTTTTGAAATCATGTTTATATACATCTGCAATTTGCTCCAATGATTGTAAAAAAAATTATGCTGTTGGATCAGATAAAACTCTTAAAGTATTTCAAATACAAAAAAATAATATAATTATATAATATTTCATTTTGTTGAAATTAAAATATTTTGTTAAAATCATAAAAATAATATAGGAAATTCAAGATTCTCAAATAACAAAAGAATTAACATCTGATGTAGTTTACACAAAGGTATATCATAAAATACTATTAATAAAAATTTTAATATACAATAATATTTCTTAATAATTAAATGTTAAAATATTAATGTTATTAATAGTTGGCAATATCAAATTCTGGAACTATGCTTTTTGTTGGTATAAATCAAATACATATATAAATTAACAAAAATTAGTTTAAAAATTATTATTTTATAATAATTTATAAATATATATATTATAGGTACAATTACTGGTTCTTTAAGAGTTGTTAAATATCCGTTAATGGAAGCAAATGTATGTGAATATCAAGAGCATAAAGCACATTCCGATGCAATAACTGCATTATGTACATCTGCAGATGATAAATATTTATTTTCTGCTGGAATGGATGGGACTATATATATGTATAAAATATATGATAAAGAGGCAAAAGTGGCTCAAAGGAAAAAAGAAGAAATTTTATCTGATGAAGTATGCTTAAAATTATTTTTATTAAATGAATTAATTGAGTAATTAATTATTAATATTTAAAAAAAGATTTTAGTTTCTAGGACAGATGCAGAAGAGCAAGTAATTATGCTTTCAGATTTACATAAAAAAGTAGAAGATTTAAAAATGGAAAATGAATACCAATTACGTTTAAAAGATATGAACTATAATGAAAAAATTAAGGAAGTTACAGGGAAACTGTTACAAGAAATAGATTCTTTAAAAATGGCAACTGCTCTTATAAAAAGTGAAAAAGAAAAAGAAGAGAATCGTTTTACTGAAGATATGAATCAAGAAAAACTGAAACATTTAAATGAAATAAATGTAGTTATTAATAATAAAATTAAATATTATTAATATACATATATTAATCTAACATATATTCAATTTTACTTATTTATAATATATTATTGCTATTTTCGTTATAATTTTTTATAAATATATTATTATGCATTTAGGAATTAGAAAATATACATAGAGAAAAAATAGTAACAGAATTTGAAAAATATAAAGCATTAGAACTAAAAACATCCGAATTACAGGAAGGATGGAAAAAACAAATTCAAAAATTAAATTTAGAGAAGGAAAATACCTTAAAAGAATTAACGTTGCAATATGATCTTAAACTTAAATCAAAACAGGAAGAAATAATAAAAGTATTTAAATAATTAAAATTTTATTCGATTTTATTTATTAATATATCTATTTATGCAATTAATTAATAATTAAATATTTTTTTTTTTTTAAAAAATAAAGCTTCAATCTGACATTAAAAAAATGCAGGATGAATTTGAAGAAACGATAAAAGAGACAGAAGAAGATGCAGACATTGAAATACTTGAATTAAAGCATTTATATGAAAAGCGATTAAAAGATGAAAAAGAAATTGGATTAAAATTAAAAAGTGAAAATGGAATTATGAAAAAAATGTTCAATTCATTACAAAATGAAATTGATGCACATAAAATAGAAATATCTAAAATGAATTTGGAAGAAACAAAATTACATAATGTTATTAAGAATTTAGAGAAAGATATATCAAGTTTCAAAAAAGAAGTAATATATTAAAAAAAATTCTCAAAAAATATTTTTTTTTTCATTAATATTTTATAAATTAGTTTATATCAATTTTAATTATTTAAATTTTATATATATATAAATAATAAAAGATTCAAGAAAGGGATGAAACTATTAGAGATAAAGAGAAAAGAATATATGATTTAAAAAAAAAAAACCAAGAATTAGAAAAATTTAAATTTGTATTGGATTATAAAATTCGTGAATTGAAGAATCAAATTGAACCAAGAGAAAGAGAAATTGAATCTATGACAGATCAAATTAAGGTTAAAATTAAAAAAAAAAAAAAAAAAGAAATATATTAAAATATTTATTATAATTATAAAAAGTATTATTTAAATTAAATTAAATTAAATTAAATTAAATTATATTATATTATATTATATTATATTATATTATATTATATTATATTATATTATATTATATTATTATTTTTTTATTTTATATTTTATCATATTATATATTATATCATATAATAGGAAATGGATAATGAATTGGAGCATTATAGTAAAATAAATTCAAACTTAGAATTAATAATTGAAGATTATAAATTAAAACTAAGTGCATCAGAAAAAGAAGTCAACCTTGAGAAAGAAAATGTATTAGCTATTGCTACAACAATTAAACATTTTAAAACTGAATTAAGTGAATGCATGCAATATATAATGGAACCTAAGTTGTTAAAAGTATATTTTATAAAATTAACTATATATATATATATGATAAAAAAAAAATACAATAATAATTTTTTACAATAATAATTACAAAAAAAAAAAATTTTTTTTTTTTTCATATAATAGCAACATATAAAACGTTTATATCACAAATATTGTACAGAAACAAAGAAAATTGAAACTATTCAAGCGGATTTACAACAGGAATACTTTAGACAACGTGATTATCTTGAGAAAACTATTTCATCATTGAAAAAGAAAATTCAAAAAGATAAAGAATTTAATAGAAATAGTAATTATAACTTTATGAAGGAAAATATAACACTTGTCAAGTATGAAATATTTTTTATATTCTTTAGATATAATATAAAATATTCTAGTTATTATGAAAATTATGTAATAATGATATTTTATTTATTATTAAATAGGGAAATTAATTATTTAAGAAGGGCAGCAAGAAAAAATCAACTCATGAATAATAAAAATAATGGTAAATCTATAAATTGAAATATATAATATATATTATTTATTTATATTAATTAATTATATTATATCAATAATTAATATAGTTAATTTACCTAAATGTCTGCCTGCCGTGCAACAAACAGTAACAATTGAAAATACTACTTAATAAGAATTATTTAGTATTTACATTAAAAAAAAAAACAACTTATAATATTAATACATTCATAAAAAAAAAACATCTATTATTGTTAATAAATTTCATTTAAAATAATATATGATATGTATAAAATCAAAAAAAAAAAAAAAAAAACATGATATTATGATATTAAATATTACTATTTTTTTATAAATATTTCTATGTTTTAAATATTTTCTTTATCAATATTTGTAATTATTATTTAACAAAAATATAGAGTAATCAACTATTATTTTTATTTTCTTTTATTCCTTAGTACTATTAATATTAATTATTCTATGTTTCTAACAAAGGCAAAATAAACAATAATTACTTTAAATAAATAAATAAATAAATAAATAAATAAATAATAATAATAATAATAATAAAAATAATAATAATAATAAAAGTATATATACGGATATCTATTTTTATATATATAATATTTATAATATATATTGAATGAGATGAAATATTAGGTTGTTTATTAACTAAAATATTTTTTAATAATAATAATTTTATTATTATTCTTATTCCTATTCTTATTATTATTTATTATTATTATTATTTATTATTATTATTATTTACTATTATTATTATTTATTATTATTTATTATTATTATTTATTTATTTATTTATTTATAACAATTTTATAATTTAAATAAAATGCATAAATATATATATATATATATATATATATATAATATAAAATATGAAAATAAGAATTATTTATATTTAATACTTCATTTTTATTAATTTTAATTTTAAATAAATAATTAATTACAAGAATTAAAAACAAAAACAAATACAAAAATAAAAACTATATTACTAAATTTTTAATAATTTAGTTTTTAAAAAATTATTATTAATTTCATTTATCTTCAAAATTTTTTAGTTATCATCAATATTATTTCTCCACCAATTTTTTATACAAGGATAATAATCTGGATGTATGCAGGTATCATTATGATGAACGCCATCAAAACGATGCCAAGAAACATTATATTGTTCACGAACTAATATTTGTTCTGGTGAATCAGGTTCAGTGTTTCCTAATTCTTCCATCTCTCTTTCTTTCTGGGAACTTGCTTCACGACGTACATTTCTTAATCTTTGACAAAGTTCTTCAAATTGATTATTTGGTACAATTTCATCTAATTCACTACTTAATAATATCACAGGAATAAACTTTTCTTTATCACTATTTTTATCTTTTCTTTGGTATGTAAATTTAACTAATTCATTTTCAGATTCCCATTTTTCATGACAGAGAAAAGTAAATGGTGCTAACCATGGAACAAGGTTTGGAATTAATTTTCTCTGCAAAAAATTTTTTTATTTAATAGATATATTTTTATATAAATAAATTGTAATAATATTTAAAATGTAATATATAATATTTAAATACCATTGTTAAAAATGTATTTTCCAAAATAACGCCATGAATACGTTCTTGATTGTTAGCAGCTAAATAAATAGCAACAGCACCACCGATAGACTGTCCAAAAAGAATAATTTTTGAATTTTTTAAATCAGGACGCTCTAAAACATATTCAAGAGTGCTCTTTTATTTTATGAATTAATATACAAATATTTTTGTTAATTAATAATTATAATTACCAATATTATTAAAAATATATATAATATACTATACTTGAGCATCAATTTTAATTCCCTCTTCAGATACTTGTCCTTCACTGAAACCATATCTATTTTTAAAATACAGTATTTATAATAATAATTAATATTATGATAAATTAATAATAAAATTAAAACTATTATTACTATTACTACTATTACTATTACTAGTACTTAATATTAATATTAATATTATTATTATTATTAATATATATTATGATTATTATTATTTTGTTATTATTTAATAAAATAATTAATAATATAAAAACAAATGAATATATTATATCAAATTTATATAAAATTTTAAAACAGTATTATCTAATTACAAAGTTTTCAATTAAATGAATAATAAAATTTGATGTACATACCCACGATATGAAATAATTAAAACATTACAACCGCATTCTTCAACAAAAGATTTAACTATTGGCAAACGGTGACCCTTTATTTAATGTTTTTTTACAATTAAAAAACATCATTAAAAATATCATTAACAAATTTTATTTTCATATAAAAAATAATTTATTATAAATATAAATTTTATGTTAATATTATTATATATTTAAAAATGTGTAAAATATTTTTCTTTAATTATTATTATTTTTAATTTTTTTTAAATGAAGATTATTATTTAATTATATATAAAATGAATTTATTATTGCAAATGTTATATTACCATATTTCCTGCATTTGCATGAAAATAAATTAATGTTGATTTTGCAAGTTTTGTTTTTTCCTTATCAATAAATTTTTTTACTAAAAATGCTTTTATTTTAATGCCATCTTTGGTTTTTAATTCTAAATCTTCATAATCTTCCATTTCAAAATCACTAGGTGTATATGTAAATCTTCGAGAGTCAATTGGACAATTAGCTGCATAAATAATTTTATTTTGCAATTTATATATTATTAATCCCGATACACCAACAAGAAATGATAATACATATGTGGAGTATTGTATTATTTCGTAATTTAATTTCATCTTTATTGTTTCTTATGTTTTTCGTAAAAACAATTTAATTAATTATCTCTTTTTTTTTTTTTTTATTTTATTATATTTTATATTATTATTCTTTATTCTATTTTTTATTTTTCTTTTTTCTTTTTTCTTTTATTTTTTCTTTTTTCCTTTTTTTTTTTCTTTTTTTAATTTTTAATTTATTTAAATTTTTATTATTTAAAATTAATATTTTTTTTTTTTCAATAGTATATATTTTTTTATTATTTAATAATAAAACACTATATCAATTATATAATTCTAATATTTTATTTTTATATTTAATTTTTGGTGTTATTATTGTTATAATTATCTTATTGATAATTTTGATGTTTTATAATTTTTTTTACAGAAATTCAATTTAAATTTTAAATCAAATTTTATTTTTTTTTTAACTATATAAAATGCTTTTTTACTTTTCCTATTCTTTTTTTTTTTTTATTATTGGATATATTTATTTTTATGTATAATGAACATAAAAATAATATTAAAATATATCAATAATATATTTTGAGAATACATTTACTATGATGTATAATACATATAAATTATTATTTCTAAAAATACAATTAATAAAATTTTATTTATATATAATTTATAAATTAAAAAAGACATAAAAAAAGAATAAATATATTTTATTAATATTTCAACTGCCATATCCAATAATAATAATAAAAATAAAAATAATAATAATAATAATAATAATAATAATAATAATAATAATAATAATAATAATAAAAATAATAATAATAATAATAATAATAATAATAATAATAATAATAATAATAATAATAATAATAATAATAATAATAATAATAATAATAATAATAATAATAATAATAATAATAATAATAATAATAATAATAATAATAATAATAATAATAATAATAATAATAATAATAATAATAATAATAATAATAATAATAATAATAATAACAATAACAATAATAATAATAATAATAATAATAATAATAATAATAACAATAATAATAATAATAATAATAATAATAATAATAATAATAATAATAATAATAATAACAATAATAATAATAATAATAATAATAATAATAATAATAATAATAATAATAATAATAATAATAATAATAATACTAATAATACTAATAATACTAATACTAATAATAATAATAATAATAAAGACTAAATCTCAAAAATAATTCAAAGAAGTATAAAATATATATATTAATTATATTTATTTATTTATTTATTTTATGTTTTTAC
>MCFG01000254.1:47500-101600 GCA_002104895.1 Anaeromyces robustus | reverse complement strand
ATAGAATGAGATTATTTATTACTATTATAATATTATAATATATTAATTTATATTATAATATGAAAAGTTTTTATTATTATTTAAAAAATTAATATATTAAAATATATTCAGTATTTTTAAATAATATTGATATATTCAAATTATATTCGATATTTTATTATTATTGTTAGAATATATGAAATATGTGATAAATGTATTAGAACGTAATGTATTGAATTTAATGTATATATTATATTAGTATAAAAACATGTAGTTTATATAATTTAAATATTTGTAACTTTTTATCATAAAATATAAAATATGTTAATAAAGTTGACATAATTAATGACTTTTAACAATTATGTTCCAAAGAATATTTATTTATTATATATTTGCCATGAAAATTTTAAGTTGTTAAAGTTATATAAAATAATAATTTTAATATATAAACAATTAATTAAATATATGTATAGATTTCTATTCAATTATTAAAAAATTTTTTTAATATAGTTATGTAATACATAATGGTCTATTGCACAAAATATAAATAATACGTTTTTTTTATAATGAATAGAATTATATATATCAAATATTAGATTTATTAAATGGAAATCTGAAATAATAATATAGTTATTAAAATATATTCTATTATATGTTATACATTTATTAATATATATTTACTATATATATTAAATATTATTACTAAATAAATGAATGAATGAATGAATAAATAAATGTTTATTTATTTATTTTGTTTCAATACTATTTTAAATGATTTAAATTATATATATATTATATATTATATATCATAATCATAAAAAACGTTGAAATTTATAATTTTCCAAGTTATAAAATATATATATTAAATTAATTAATTAATTAATTAATTAATAACTTAATAATATAAATTGAGTATTTTTATTTTAAAAAAGTTTTTCTTTTTTTTCTTTTTTTTTTTTTTTTTTTTTTTTTTTTAAAAGTATTAATAAAATAAATAATATTTTATTTATTTATAATTGTTTAATTAGTATTAAAATAAAATATAAAAAAAATAAAATAAAATAAAATAAAAAAATAGACTTTAGTATTATTTCAAAATAAGTTGAAATAATTTATTTATATCAATTCTTATTTAATCAGTAAATAAAATAACATTTTTATAATTGAATTATTTCAATTTTAAGTAATTTATTACAAAAAATGTTATTATTTATTATGGTTTAAAATAATATATTGTAATGTTCAATATTTTATTCGAAGAAGAAATATATTTATTGTATTTTTTTTTTGCGAAGAATTATTAAAATATTATATAAATTATAAAAGATTAACAATACAAATACAAATATAAATATAAATACTAATATAAAAAAAGTAAAAATAAAGAAATATTATTAAAAAAAAGTAAAAGTAAAGAAATTATACAATTAATACAAAAAGAAATTAATTTATTTAAAGACATAATAATAATAAATAAAAAAGAATTTATTTATATAAATCAATTAATATTTAATAATATAAAATGGCAAAATAAATTAGTTTAAGTATTAAAATAATAATAATAATAATAATAATAATAATAATCAAGTAATAATTAATTAGAAAAATAAAAAGTTTAATAATAATTTAAATAAACATAATTTAAAAAAAAAAAATAAATAAAAAATACTTGACATAAAGATAAAAAACAAAATAAATTATTTATTTATTTTTAAAATAACATAACATATAAAATAATAAATATAAAAAACAAATTTAATTAAATCAATACATATTTAATTTCTCGTCTTTCAATATTATTTTATTTAAATTATTAATTAATATCAATAATTAATATTAAAGTAAAACAAAACAAAAAGAAATTTTATAGAATATATGATAAAGTGGTAAATTAATATTTAAATAACAAGAATTATTATTTAATACCTAGAGTACCTTATTAAGAAAATTGTAAGTGGTGTTTTCTTTATTAAAGTCAAAAAGAAATTTAAAATTTCAATTCAAAATATACTTAAAATTTAAATGTTAAATTTTTATTATTAATAAATTTAATATTATAAAGAATAAAAATATTAAATTATTTATTACTAACAATAACATAATTATAATTTAAAGATTTTTTCTTTAAAAAAAGTTTAAAATTTTTGAATTATGATAAGAATTTCAAAAACAAACATTTGATTTTTATTACTTTTTTTTTAACGAAAGAAATATAGTATATATAATAATATTACAATGGATAATAATAAAAAGTATTTACAAAAAAGAAGTGATATAGGTAAATTTTTTAAATTGATAAAATAATTATTGTTTTTTTTTTCAAAAAAAAATAAATATATTAATTTATTTTGTGGTATTTTTATATTAATTAATATAAAGAAGCAAATCAAACTTCAACGTCAAAAGGCTTTCATAGTATTAAAAATACATATGAACGGAGTGGTAATTTTTTTATTTTATTTTATTATATATTTTTCATATATGTATTACTTAAAAAAAATTAAATATTAATGTTTTTTTTTTTTTTTTTTTTTTTTAATTGTATAATATTAAATTAAAATTCTTATTATTTAGCGGATCAACGTAAAGTTCGTTATAATGAAGTATCATCTTTTAAAGTTTATAATCATAATAGTTTTCAAAATGATAATACATTTAAAGAGATTACTTATTCCTCAACTACTAAAATGAATTCAAGTATCAGTCCGTCATATGCAACTATTAGTCCATCAAATACAACCATTAGTCCATCAATTAATGGTACGACCATTACACCATCATCAATTAATAATACAACTATTAGTCCATCGATTAATAATACTTCTTCACTTACTAAAGTAAATTCGACATTTAGTCCAACAAGTCAAATATCAAACATTATTTCTGCAACTGCTTTAAATAATGACAGTATTTCTCATATGGATAGTATATCATCGTCACTTTCTCCTTTTACACAAACACCTATAACACCAAATTCTGCCCAATTTTCATCTACTTCTTATAACAATTTAGATTCTTTAAATACCCAAGAAGTGGATAATAGTAATACTATATTGCAAAAAGGAAATGATAAAAAAACAGATTTAAGTGCATACTTTGATGAAATTAAACCTGATGATACAATAACCTTATCTCATGCAGTTTATGGTGATATTAATGCAACAAAATTTTTTAAAGGAAATCGTAGAATTAGCAATGTAGCTGGTTATGAAGTTAATTATAATAATAAACCCGAAGATACAACAGGTATATCTCATGCTATTTATGGAGATATTAATGCAACAAAATTTTTTAAAGGTAATCGCAGAATTAGCAATATAGGAGTTAATGAAATTAATAATAAGCCTGAAGATACAACACATGCTATTTATGGTGATATAAATGCAACAAAATTTTTTAAAGGTAATCGTAAAATTAGCAATGTAACTGGTCCTTACAATAAATTTTTTCATTATAGAGATGAAACCGAAGCAATTGCAGAAGAAGTAAGTTTGACTGAATCTGAAAATTTCAATCTTCAAGAATCATTTAAAGAATTTGAAGATTTTAATGACTCTAGAAAACAAAGTTTGGATAAATCTTTAAAAAATATTGGATCAAAAACTTCATTAGATGATCTTTTAAATTCTAATTTTCATATTATTGAAAGAGATGATGAATTAGTGAATGATAATTTAGAAGAGGGAAGAACATTTTCAGTAACAAAAATTATTGAAGATGTAAAGAAAAAAGAAGAAAAAGAAGAAAATATGATAAAAGATTTAGAAAGTGTTAATGTAAATGTAGATGAAAATGTAAATGTAAATAATAATAATAATAATAATAATGAATTAATAGGTTCGGACTTAATCTTTGATCTTAAAAATGAAGATAAAGAATTAAAAGAAACAGTTGTGGATCAGGATAATATTGATATTTTAGAAATGATCAAAAATGATTTACTATTAAAAAATTTTTCAAAAGATATAAATAGTAATGATAATACTAATAATATTAATAATAATAATATTAATGATGATATTATTAATTCTAATTCTAATAATAATGATAATATTAATTCAAATATTAATAATGACAACAACAACAACAACAACAAGAATAACAATAGTATTATAAACAAAAATAATTTTAATAATGTTAATAATAATAGTATTAATGTTTATAATATTAATTCAAATGAAAGTCCATCATCTACTTTTATTACAGGACTTTCTACACCAACCCTTGCAGCAAAAACAAATCTTTCTGGATGGAATCATCCTATTTTAAAAGGTTCTCCTTCTTCTAATTTAACAGGTCTTTCTAATCCAATTACTATTCAACAATCAATTCCAACACCATTATTATCTAATAAAAGTCCATTTATTTCTTCAGGATTATCAATCCCTTCTGCAAAACAATCTTTACCATTGGTTAATATTTCACATTTTCAACCATTACCAGTACCAAAATATGATTCAGGTTCATTAAAACGTCATGAATTCATTCAAGATAGTTATTCGACTTCAACTCAGATGGCTATTGAAAGTGGAAAATCTAATACCCCTAATTCAATGCCTTTATCTAGTTTTGGTGTAGAAGCTAAAGAATCAGGAGTTAAAGGGTCTATTAATATTACTAATAGTGATGCTGTTACTGTTGGAAGTGCGGCAAAGAAAGAAGATGAAAATGTTCCATTGCATGGTAATCCCTTTCAAACTTTTGGAGATGGAGATGGACCTAAGGTTCCACGTCCAGATGAAAATGAAGGATATCGTGGTCAGATGATTTTAACTGAAATTAAAGATGAATTAAAATTCAATAGTTTTAGTTCTAGTTTTAGTAGTTTAAATAATTCAAAATCGAGTTCATTGCTTAAGGAACAAAAGAAAAAGAAAAAGAAAGAAGAAAAAAGGAAAAAGGAAGAAGAAAAGAAAAAGAAAAAGGAAGAAAAGGAAAAAGAAAAACTTTTACAAGAAGAAAAGAAGAAAAAAAGTATATTAACTTTGAAAAATAAGCATTCTCATAATTCTCATAAAGAAGATCAAAAAAGAAATAGTAATATTTCTTCAAAGGATAAGCATTTGTCTATTAATAAAACAGATAAACATCCATCTATGGGTAGACTAGATAAACAATCATCTTTTAAAATGGATGCTTCAATTTTAAGTAAATCAGATAGTAATGTACTTAAATTTGCCAATTTGGATGATTATATTTATACATTAGATACTAATGCAAAAAGTCATGTACCAATAATTACAGATCAACCTATTTCTGTTTATCCTATAGAATCATTGGATAAAGAAAAAGATAGTGATACTGCTATAGCTAAAGTTGTAAATCAAAAGAAAAATGTATTAGGGTCTCAACCTTCATTATATTCAAATAATGATTTTAATTTTGTTGTGGGAAAACCTTTAAAAAGATCTAGTTTAACACCTTTAGAAAATTTAGAATTAGAAGTAGATATGACTAATCCAGATGCCATTCCACATCGTTATAGTTCTGTTTCTCCCAAAACAATTCCTGTTCATAATCCTTCAGGTGCTGAGGAAGAAGTTCCTTTACGTTTAAGTTCAGTATCACCGAAAACACGTCCAATAAGTAGTAGAACTTCAACATCTCTTCGTTCTTTAAATTCATTAATGTCTAATTTTAATCTTCCTACTTCTCTTTCTTTGGTGGAAGGTGGGGTTTTAGCACCAGATTCACCATCTCTTATGGTAAAGGATAAACGTATTTCTTTAGCTACAAGTGAATCTTCTGTACATTCAAAATCTTCTTCAAATAATTTAAGTAATTCCTATCGTTCTTTTTCTTCAGAACTTGATCAAAATATTAAAAAACAACAAAAGCATCAAAAATCAAAAAGAAATAGTCGAAAAATTGATTCGGATAATAATCATTCTCCTTCTGTATTATCAACAAATTATCTTCATCCAGAATCCAGAATTAGAAGAGATAGAAGGGAAAATGATAATGATGAATCAGTAGAATCCTATGAGTCTTTTTCTTCTGAACTTAATGAAAGTTTAAAACGTCAAAAACGTCGTTCTAAGCTTTCTGGACGTATATCACCACACTCTGAAGCTGTTGAAGTTAAAAAACCTCATGATTCAACACATAATAATAATAATAATAATAATAACAATAATGATAATAATATAAATGATCTTTTATTTGTTAAAGAATATAATATTGAAAAGAATATGATAAATAATGGTGAACTTAAAGTTAATAAATCAAGATTTTCAAGTAGTTCTTATAATCTTAATACTCCTGTAACACGTAAATATGGTGAAAATCGAATTTCGTATTATTCTTTACGTACAGCTAATAGAAATTCGATAACTCAATTTTCAACCACTACCTCTGATACTAATGAAAATGATTCTGATTTTAATGATTTTGTTGAAGATCTTATTAAAACAAAACATCATCAAAAATATGATCATGATTTTATTAATGAAGATGTATTACAAAATAAACCAATAGCTTCATCAAATAGTTCTGCAACAGAAAAGAAATCTCATAATAATTTATTATTTAATAGAGACTCTCAAATTCATGGATTAGAGGAAAGAAATATAAAAAGTGAAGATATAACAAAGAAATTGATATTAGGACCTTCTAATTTGATTGAAACTATTGAAAACAATATCAACAACAACAACAACTATGATAACAACAACGATAACAATAACAATAACAACAACAACAATGATAATAATAATAATAATAATAATAATAAAATTAATAATAATAATATACCTTTAAAAATTATTACTAGTCCATTAAAGAAACGTGATTCTATTCCAAACAGTCCTTCTTCTCCATTTACCCCTTTATCAAATCGTACACCTTTATCTGATCGTTCTCCTTTATCTGCACATTCAACATTTTCACTTAATGATCCTATTATCCGTAAACGTACTACCTCTTTAATGAGTCAAAAGAAACGTGAACAATTAGAAATTATAGGAAAGAAGGCTTTAAGTCAAAATATAAATAATGAAATGGAAAAAATAAAGGAAAATAAAGAAAATGATTATTTATCAGAATCAGATCAAAGTGAAGATAATGATGAAAGTGGATATATTATTCCACCAAAACCATCAATTTATAATAGTAAATATAGAAGTAGTCATCATAAAAGAAGCTTAAGTAATAGTAGTCAATCAAGTATAGGAAGTAGAGGTAGTAGAGGAAGTGCAAATAGTTGTGGCAGTTATAATAGTGTTAAACTTCAAGGCATAAATAGTAAAAGAAGTAGTGTAGTATCACATACTTCGCATACTTCACATAATTCTCATACTTCACATAATTCTCATACTTCACATACTTCACATAATTCTCATACCTCACATACCTCACATACTTCACATACTTCTCGAAATTCTCATACTTCTCGTGCTTCACATGCTTCTCATACTTCTCATACTTCACATGGATCACATTCTTCTCATGCTTCTCAAACTTCACGAGTTTCTACTCGTAATTCTCATTCTTCTACTCCTCATAATAAAATTCCACTTTATGGTCCTCGTACAAGTATTTTAAAGAATAATGTAACTATTCCTGTATCAGATAATAATGAAAGTCCAATAACTACTACTAATAAACGTGTTAGTATTAGTAATAGACCAAAACGAATAGAATATCGTTATAGTAGTAGTCGACCAACTTCATTAACTCTTAGTATAAGTTCTAGTTCACAAAATGAAAAATATATGTCTGAAAGTGGTATTATTGAACGTCGTTCAGAAAGTTTACCAAGACCTAAAAAAGTTGAAAATACAAATAAACATTCTAGTATAATTACTAATATTGGAATAAGTGGCAGTTTACATAGTAATTCTAATACCAATTCTAATACCAATTCTAATTCTAATTCTAATTCTAACTCCAATTCCAATTCCAATTCCAATTCCAATTTAAATATTTTATCAAATATTAATTTCAGTTCTTCTAAATCTAGTTCCAATTCTAATTCCAATTCTAATTCTAATTTTATTTCTAAATCTAATAGTATAAATAGTTCTTATAAGAATAGAAATAGTTTAATAAGTAATACAAATAGTTTGACAAGTAGTATAAATCACCCTCGAATGGTTGATTATTCCTTTAAACGTGGTAGTTTAAGCGGAGCAACTATTACATCTTCTAGTAGTTTAGGTCGTCCTAAAAAGATGGAATATCGTAGTAGTTTATTAAGTAGTGGTTCCAGTAGTTTGAATCGTCCAATAAAACTTGAATATATAAAGAAAAATAATCCTGGTTATATATCATCTTCTTATGGAAGTAGTTATGCATCGTCTTCTAAATCAAGTCGTGATGATTCTGAAGGAAAAAGAAAACGTATTAGATATGGTTTAGATTCATCATCAATATCTCCTACTAAAGAAACTAAGAATGCTATTACATTAGAAAGAATTAAAGAAAATGAAATTCTTGATAACAGTGCTGAAGATAGTTATCTTCTTCAATGTAGTTTAACATCAACTTCTATTGATCGTTTAAATATTTCATTCTCAAGAGATCTTAATCCTAATTCTAGTTTCTCAAGTTTATCAGGAGTATATGAATATCTTAATCCAAAAAATAATAATATAAAAGCTAAGATTGATAAAACAAAACCTTTTTATCCAAGAGAAGGTAATTCTTCTCTTACATCTATTACTTCAAGTAGTGTAATACCTCCAAGTGGTATTGTAATTGGTCCAGATGATCTTCAAGAACGTAAGATATTTTCACTTTCTGGAAATAGTAGTGGTAATTCTAGTTCACAATCTTCACTTTCACGTTTTAATCAAACTATTTCTTTTGCTTCAGTATCATCTATACCCGATTCAGCTATCAATCGTAATGTTAAACGTGTATCATGTATTAATTTAGGTTTTGCTAATTATTCTAATTCGTCCGGTTCTACTCTTAGTCGTCATCGTCATACCCTTTCAACTCATGTTTGTATAAGTGATTTTGATTCTATTAATACTATGAGTACTGGTTTTAAAGAACATATTAGAAATGTTATGAATCCACCTATGGTAGCTTCCACACAACCACCTAATTCTACAATTGGTGTTATTTCAAATTCAGGTATAGGTTTAGGATTAAGTTCAGGATTAGGATCAGAATCAGGTTCAACACCATCACAACCCATGAAAACATCAACAGAAACTGAAAATATAAAAAAGGATGAAGAAAGTTTTAATTCCTCATCATCTTCTATTATGAAACCATATATACCAGGATTTGATAATTCAAATAAATCATTATCTCTTAATTATCGTTTATCTTCATCTATTTATAATTTTATTAATAAAGAAACTTTGGAAAATCAACGTCAATTCCTTGAAAATAAAAAATCTAATAATACATTAAATGAAGAAATTATTGGTAATGGTGAAAATATTTCAATTACAAATGCTATAAATACAAGTGATATTATTCCAGCTTATAATGTTGCACGTTCTAGTAAGATTAATAACTTTAGAAAAAGTGATATCTTTAATATTAATAAAAACCAACGTAATAATAATAGTAATGGTAATGGTAATGATAATGATAATAATAATAATAATGATAATAATAATAATAGTAATAATAATAGTAATAGTAATGGTAATAATAATAGCAATAGTAATAAATATCATTCTATTGCTACATCTAATGGATATATTAATTATTTATCTGAAGGAGAAAATTCATTTAATAATTATTCATTACTTTCAAACTTTTCATCATCGGATGAATTGGGTCATGAATTAAGTCAAACTAGTACACAAGCTGCAGAAGTTAATCCTTCAAATTTTGATAATTCTTATTTATCATTAAATGCACAACAACCTCAATTTGGAACTATGAAAAGTACTATACCACCTCCATCAAGTATTCTTACTAATCATGATATGAATTTAAGTATGAAAAGAATTGCTTTTGATGATAGTACTGAATTAAATACTTCTTTAAGTCATAAAGCTATTAAATTTAAGTCAGAGACTGAAACTTTACCATCTGTTAGTTCACAGGATCCACATAGTGATAGTAATAGACCAACTCGTATTAAGGAATTAGCACGTCAACGTATGAGTATGTTTAATGAAATTAATTCTATATTAGATCGTTTATGTATTAGTAATTTATCGTATGATATTGATCAACGTGCTTTACCATCAATTAAATTTAATCAAGTAAATAACTTTACTCATCCTTTAGGTGGTAGTAATAGTAGTGGTACAAGTACGTCAAATTTTGATGTTCCATATCAATCCATCTTCTTCCCAACTTATGATAAATCTGATGATATTACATCACTTTATCAATTAGTAACCACTTTACATCGTCCTATTGCCGAAAATTCTAATTCTGAATCTAATTCAGAAAAAGTAGAAAATATATTAGATGTAAATAATAACACAAATTTAAATACAAATAAAAGTTTAAATCTAAATCTAAATATAAATCAAGAAAATTTAAATCAAGATTTAAATCAAAATTTAAATGAAATTCAAGATATAAATCATAAAAAAGAAATTAATTCAATTGCTAATGATAATATACAATATCCAATTATTAATATAGAATATGAAGAACCTGATATATTCAATCAAAAGAAAGAAAAAGAAAAAGAAAAAGAAAAGGAAAAAGAAAAAGAGAAAGGAAAAGAAAAAGAAAAAGAAAAACTTGAAGTTGTTGGAAATACAGTTAAACAAAAGAAGAGTCGTGGTTTTATGGGATTAGGCAAAGGTTTGAAAAAGATTAAAAATATGTTTAGTGGTACGAGTAATAAAAAAAAAAGAGTTCCAATGGTAGTTAGAAGTTCATCAATTTATATGGATCATAATGGACGTGGAGTAGAATATTCAATTGAAAAGATTGTTTTTTGTGAAACAAATGAAGAAAATGATATACCTCAAAAAGAAAATACACCAAATAATAATATATAATAAATAAGTTCATTATAAATTATTGTATATTATAATATATAATATATTTAAAAATGAAGATAGAAAAAAAATTACATTTGAAAAATATTAATTAAATTACCATAAATTATATATTAAATAAATAATTATAATTATAATAATAATAAAAAAAAAAGTAAATAAATATAAAATATATAAAATTAAAGACAAAAACAAAAACAAAAAATATATAAAATTAAATAAAATTAAGAAATAAAACAAAACAAAACGAAAACAAACAAACAAACAACAAAATAAAAAAAAAAAAAAAAAAAAAAGTAAAAAATACAAAACAAATACAAAAATTAAAAATCAAAAAACAAAAATCAAAAAACAAAACTCAAAAAACAAAAAAAAAAAAAAAAAAAATAATTAAAGTATTAATACTAATTATAAACAAAATAAATCAAAAAATGAAAAAACAATATATTAAAAAGAAATAATAATAAAGTTAAAAAAATATTGGTAATAAATTTAATAGAGAAAAGTTTTATTAAAAAAATTTTTTTATATTAAATTATTCCTTTATTATTTTTATTATTATTATTTTTTTTATCAAAAAAATAAAAAAAAAAAAAAATATAGAAAAAAAAAAATAATAAAATATATATATACAATATACAATAAAATATACTATCCCCTACTCAAAAATAATAATTATAAAAAAAAAAAAAAAAAAAAAAAAAAGAATTATCCAGATTCAATTTCATAAAATATATTTTTTTATAGATTAGTTATAAAATTATTATTTATTTTTTATTTAAAATTTTAATATAAATAATTTAAAGTTTTTAAATAAATCTATAATATAAATACTTTTTTTTTGAAAATGAATTAATTAGTAATCATTATAATTATAATTATAATTATAATAATAATAATAATAATAATATGTATATATATATTATATTGATTATTTATTTTAATAAATAATCAATAAAATTAATATATAGAATAGTTTTATTTTTTTTTTTTACCCTTCTAATATCAACGAAGAAAAAAAAAAATATAATTTAAGAAACCATAAAATAAGAAAAAAGAAAAGTTAAAAAGGAATTTTTATAACGAAAAACATAATAATAACAAAAAAATTATAATAATATTATTTTAATTTGAAATATTTGAAAATAATTTAAAAAAAAAAAAAAAAAAAAAAAGAAGTAAAAGTAAAGAAAGAGTAGAAAGAGAAAGAAATTCATTTTTATGTAAATATAACCATTGTATAAAACACATTTTTTCTTTTTCTCTTCTTTTTTATACTTTTTTTTTTCTTACAATATTTCCCTTTTTTCCCTTTATATTCCTTTTTTTTTTATTTTTTTTATTTTTTTAAATATTATATAACCATCTAGACCAATAGATAGATTATTATTTTTTTTTTTATTATTAAATTTTCATTAGTTCTATTAACTTTTCTTTTTTTTTTCTTTTTATAAAAAAATATATACAAGTTTAAAAAAAATATAATAATATCAATAAAATAAATAAATAATAATAATAATAAATATAAATATAAAATTTAAAAAAAAAAAAAAAAATTAACCATAATAAATAAAATAATAAAATATATATAAAAAAAAATAAGAATATATATATATATAAAAGAATAATTTTCATTCAATAATAATATATTAGTTTCTTTATATATCTTTCTTTTATATATTATAGATTATAGATTATAATATAAAAAAGAAGAAAAAAAGTTTAATAAAAATGTTTTATTTAATTATTGAATGAATTAAAAAAAAAAAAAAAAAAATTAAGAGAATAAATAATAATAATTATAAAAAAAAAAAAGATGAAATAAGATATAAAAAGAAGAAAGAAATAATAAATTTATGTATTTATATAGTTTCTTCTCTTTCTCCCTCTTTTAAATTTTTAAATCTTTAATATAGATTAATAATAATAATTACAATAGTAACAATACAGTAATAATAATAATATAATAATAATAATAATAATAATAATTATATTTTATATATTTTGTAGTTGCTTTTAGAAATAAAATAAATATAACATATAAAAATATAACATATAATATATTATAATGTATTATAATGTAGTTCAATAAAAAAATTTATATAGTATTGTGAAAAACGAGATGGTCCCTTATATTTCCATCAACATTTTCAAACTGATATGTATCAGTCTCCAAGAAGTTAGTAACAGTAAATATCTTCAACAAGATCCCTTTTGAATAGAATTATATTATTTCAGTTAATATTATTGCATCTTTCTGGAGTTCCACTTGTTCAGTTAGTAATATTTAGATTCCTATATCTACTCAACAACTTTATAGGAATAAAGTTATTTTAGAAATTAAAAAAATGGTTAAACTCAAGTAAAAAAGATAAACTTGCCTTTCTTATTGGAGATTTTAATAAGAAGAAAAATCAATTTTCTTCTATTGTTTCCAATCTCTCTCAATATTGGACTATTATGGACATGGTTGATTCACATACACAAGAATTTCTGGACAGCATCACTCTTGCAATGGCTTTGCTATTAAAAAAAAAAAAATAAAAAAAGTCAATAAGTAATAATAAATAAAATCTTATATAAAATAATAATATAATAAACCTTTTTTTTTTTATATTGATTTTATTATTATTAATTAATAAATATTATTATATTATATATGAAATTATTACTAGTATTAATATAATGAAAAAACAAAACAAAAAAAAAAAAAATCTTCTATTATTTATATTTTAAATTTATTTATTCTTTTATATACAATAAATATAGATACATATTTATATATTTATTTAAATATTTATAAAATTATTAATTTAAGATTACAAAAAAAAAACAAAAACAAAAACAAAAACAATAATATATTATATATTAGTATTATTTATATTATGCTTTTGTTTTTGTTAAATATTATATATTAATGCTATTTATATTATTTAAGTTTTGAAAAAAAAAAAATAAAATAAAAAATAAAAAAAATAAAAATAAAATAAAAAAAAAATAAAAATAAAATAAAAAAAAAAAAAATAAAAATAAAAAATAAAAAAAATAAAAAAAATCAAATGAAAAAAATGCTGAAAAAAAAATCTATTTATATTAAATATATTAATATTTTATACTTTACTTTTTGAAAACTTGTCAGTATTATCCAATTTTTTTTTTTTTTTGTAAAAAAAGAAAATTTTAAAAAAGTTTTTATATTTTTAATATATATATTCAATTTTTCTCTTCTTAAGGTTTTGTTTTTTTCCAAACTGATAGAATACTCGGAAGAGAAAGAATTCCAGAAAATGTCAGTTGATTTTTGGCATCTTATTTATTTTCTAATTTGTAAATACTTTGTAAGTTGAACAATACTTAAAATGGTAGTATTGGTATACTTGTTGTACAAAAATTATATTTATGTAATCACTTATAGAATAAATGTGACTTATAAAATTAAAATAAAAAAATTAAAAAAAAAAAAAGAAACGATAGAGAATTTTTTATTTAAATAGCTAATATAAAGTGAAACAATATAAAAATTCATTGTTAAGTTTATTATAACTACTTTGATTTCATATATTTCTTCTTAGTGGAATTTCAGCTTTTAGAATAGCTAGATTTCTAAAAAGAGGAGCAAAAGAATTTAGTTGAACATCTTTACAAAAAAATTCAAATGTACTTCCTATTCCATATCTTATGGGATTGGAGGAATTTTTTTTTTTTTTTTTGACAAAAAATAGTACCAGAAATATACAATTCTTTTGAGGTTGTTAGGAAAGTTTAGTAGACATCTCATAACATAGTAGTAATAATAGTAATATTAATATTAATAATAATAATAAAACACATTCAATTATAATATATATATAAATATATTAAATATTTTTAGATAAAGAGAATAAAAAAATTCATCAATATGAATTGGTTTTTTTCTCCTTAGATATTACAATATTATGTTTAATATTAATTTAATTAATATTTTATTCTATTTTTATTTATTATTTATTATTGTTAAAATTTATTTTTGTATATTTTTATTTTTATATTAATTATTATTTATTTATTTATTTTTTTTATTATTATTATTATTTTTTTTTTGTTCGTATTTTTAAAATTTCTATAAATAAATGATATATATTTATATATCTAGCAATTTCGTTTTATTTTATTTATTATTATTTGAAACTTTCTTTGATATGAAACCTTTTTTTTTTTTTTTTCTTTTTAACTTAATTTTAAAGGTCATAATGCTTTTTAAGGAAAGCTTCTAATTCATTAAAAGCTCTATCTAAATCATCATTAACAATAATAATATCATGAACTCCTGGAGTTTCACCATATTCTAATTCAGCTTTAGCAGCACCTAAACGTTTTTGTAAACTCTCTTCAGTTTCAGTATTACGATCTCTTAAACGTTTTTCTAAAACTTCAAGTGATGGTGGTTTAATAAAAACAAAAATTGGATTAAGATCTGTTTTTTTAACACTACGTACACCTTGTTGATCAATATCTAAAACACAAATTTTACCAGATTTACCAACGGAACGAACTGCTTTTAATGAAGTACCATACATATTACCAGAAAATTCAGCATGTTCAATAAAGGCATTTTCATCAATTAACTTTAAAAATTCTTCACGAGTAACAAAATAATAACTAACACCATCTTCTTCACCTTCACGTGGTTTACGAGTAGTGTCTTTATTATTATTATTTTTTAATAATTAATAATAATTTTTTTAAATTTATAATAAATATGGATATAATAAAAATATAATAAAAATTATTATTATATAAATATAAAAAGTAGGAAAAAGAAAAAAAAAAAAAATTATTTAAAAAATATTAATATATAGATTTATATGTGTATTTAATACATATAATAACTTAATTATTTTTTTATATTATATATAAAAATTTATGAATTTATATATTTAAGTATTTAAATTTTTTGTTTCAAACAATAGAAGTTGAAAAACATGTATATTATTTATATATATTATTACGTGAAATTGAAAAACCGAATTTTCCTGGATATTTAGCGTAAAGTTTCTTGAAAAGAGTTGATTTACCGGAACCGGATGGTCCAGAAATAACTAATGGTCTAGCTATTTTTTTTTTTTATTTCATTTTATATTATTTTTAAATTTAATTATATATTTTGAAAAAAAAAAAGTAAATAAAGGCTGTAATTAATAAAAATGTAAAAAATTTTATATAATTATAATATATAGTAATTTAGTTACCTGATTGTTTAGTCTAATAAGATATATATTAATATATTTATTTTTTTAAATATATTTCGGTTTATATATATATATAATTAAGACATATTATAAATAAAAATAATTATTCAGATTTTTAAAAGAATTGTTTAATTTATTTTTTATAAATAATATTAAATAATTAATTATTTTTATATATTCGATATAACATATTTTTATCTTTTTTTTTTTTTTTTTTTTTTATATATATATATATATTTATTTTTGTTATTTTGTTTTTATTTCTTTTCAGTTATATATAATTTTATTATTAAGTATTCTTTGTTTTTGAATTTATTATTTTAAATTTATTATATAATTTTATTATTAAGTATTTTTTTTTTATTTTTATTTTATTTTTTTTTTTTTTTTGAAATGAAATTCAATGTTTTATTGTAAAAACTTCAATTTAAGTATAGTTTAATTATCCATCAATGATAATTTGTTGTATACTATATGATAAAATAATCATATTCTTTTATTTTATTTTATTTTATTTTATTTTTATATATATATATATTTTAATTTTAAATATTTTAATAAATAACAAAAAGTATTTAATACTAACAATTGGAGCCATTATATAATTATATAATGAAGATTTTAATAATTATTTTATATGCTAAAATAAACGAAAAAAAATTTTTTTTATCTTCGTTTAAATAAATTAACTTTTTTTTGTTTACTATAATCTATAACTAAAATCAGAATTACGTTATGTATACATAAAATGTAATAAAAATAAAGTTAAGTATAAACATGATTTATTTTACTACATTAGTTATTTTAATATTAATTTTTTATAAAATAAAGAAAAAAAAAGTTTATAATTAATTTTAAAAAAATATTAATAAATAAGAAGGACAAAACATATATAAGAAAAAAGTTAATTATATATATGTTTTATCCTTTTATTTTACATATTAAATATTATCAATTTTATTTATTTATCTATATATTTATTTATTTATTTATTTATTTATTTATTAATATATTTATTTATCTATATATTTATTTATTTATTTATTTATTTATTTATTTATTAATATATTTATTTATCTATTTATTTATTTATTTACTTTTACTTACTTATTTATTTATTTATTTATTTATTTATTTATTTATTTATTTATTTATTAATATATTTATTTATCTTAAAATAATTTAAATTTTTTTTTATATAAATGTTTTTTTTAATGTTTTATTATTAATAAGAAGAAATACTTTTGAAACATTTTTTTTTAATAATAAAGTTAAAATAATTATTAAACATTATTAATATATATATTTACTCATAATTAAACAAAATATGCTGGAATAATTAATTATGAATAAATAAAATTATTTATTTTTATAATATATTATCATTATAATGATTCTTTATAATAAATATATTCATTTAATTATTTTAATTAAATTAATTTTAAATTCTTTCTCATTTCTTTTTATTTCTTTTAATTAATTTTTTTTTATTTTTTTTTCTATTCATTTTAATAAAAATTTTTAAAATATATATATAAATAAAGAATACAAGTAGAAAATATAAAGTAAAGAAGTTTACTTTTTTACTTTTTTTTTCTTTTTTTTTTTTTTACTATTTATTTTAATGCAAAAGTCATTCAATTAAATAATATAACTTTATTATTTATAGCAATTAATAATATTTTTTTTTTTCTATTTTTATTTTTAATTTTAATTACATCAATTATATTATTCTAAATTTTATCAATTATAGAATATACAACTACTATCAATACTACTAATAATAATAATAATAAAAGAATTTTGAAAATAATAATAAATATATCAATTATTTTCAATTGTTAAATAAAATTATTATATATATATTAAGTAAAATAATAGTAATTTTAATTTTATATTATTTTTATTATGTATAATGTATTTTTATCAATTAAGATTTGAAATTTTTAATACAAAGAATCAACCTATTCAATATATACCAAACAATATTTTTGATTCAACATCAACAGCAGAAAAATACGACGTAACGAATAATAATAGTAATATTAAAAAAGAAAAGCAATCTACACTACAAGATTTAAATAAAATTGATTATAGAATTGGACATATTAATATTGAATGGATAGACATGGAAAATATAATAATGGAGGATGATAATAGTAATAAAAATTTAACTTTAACTAATACTACATCTACATCTATTGATAATAATAATTCATTAAATGTAATTGATAAACCCGTTGGAGATAATGATTCTTTAAGTGGTAACTTGGGAAATATTAGAATGCCATTGAACGATTCTGATATTCATGAAGTAAATCCCTCTTATAGTATTACAAATCATAATAATTATAATAATAATTTGGATAATACTACTAATTCAAATAATAATAATAATAATAATAATAATAATAGTATTAATAATAATAATAATAATAATAATAGTATTAATAATAATAATTATAATAATAATAATAATAAAAATATGAATAATGATAATAATAATAATGATAATAATAATATTAAAATTGATGATAAAAGTAATATTCATTTGAGTAATAATAATTCCCAACCTCAACATTTTCATGATTTTCATTCTAAAAACGTAGGCAATATTAATAATACTATCTCAAATATTGATTCAAAGAATAAAGTAAATAATAATTTATTAAAGCTTTCAACTACTACTAATACTACTATTAATAATAATAATAATAATAATGTTAATTCAAATTATAGTTATGAATTAGAAAGACAACAATATGTAAAGATAAATGAGAAAAAGATTAAAAAACATGGATTTATACCCGTTTCTGGAGGATTTATACCCTATTCTTCTGTAAATACAAAGTTTGAGATAGGAATACTTCATCTTTATAGAGGTACTACTATTAATAATTCAATTAATGAAAATTTTTATATTGAAGATACAAATGAAATTTCTCCAGAAACTGCTAACCCTAATGATTCACCTACTTCAAAGGATAATTCTAATAATCTCTCACAGGATCATCTATCTTCAAATAATGAATTAACTTCTTACTCAAATAATATTAAAAAATGTAAAATTGTTTGTGTATTAGCTGTCCCTTCCTATATGAGTACTATTGATTTTTTAAATTTTGTTGGTCCTATACGAAAATACGTTTCACACTTTAGAATTATTAATGATTCTATACCTAATCGATTTATGGTATTAATGATGTTTAGAAAGTCAAAGCATGCTTATGATTTTGTTAATCATTATAATGGTATTCAATTTAATTCTTTAGAACCTGAAACTTGTCATGCTGTTTTTATTGAAAAAATAGAATTTCAAGCAAAAGATTTACCTTCTCATTTAATTCTTTTCCCAGATAATCCAATTGCTATCGAAGATTTAAAAAAAATGGAAGAACAACAGCAACAATCTCAAATAGATAATTCTAATAATAATACAACAACTACTACTACTTCTACAACTAATAATAATAATAATAATAATAATAATAATAATAATAATGATAATGATGATAAAATAAATATAATTTCTTCATCAAATACAACAGAATTAGCTACTTCATCTTCAAAAAATCAAAACGAGACGTCATCCAATTCTAATGTTAATAAAAATAAAGGAATTGTAATTAGTAATTCTAATCAAAAAATTATATCTAAATCAGAACAAATTGAATTACCAGTTTGTCCTGTTTGTTTAGAAAGAATGGATGCTTCAGTTACTGGTTTATTAACAATTCTATGTCAACACACTTTTCATTGTCATTGTCTTAGTAAATGGAAAGGTAGTACATGTCCTGTATGTCGTTATAGTCAAAAATCCTTTTTAGGTAATGATCAACAAAATGAATGTTCATCTTGTCAATCAGTAGAAAATCTATGGATTTGTTTAATTTGTGGTAATATAGGATGTGGAAGATATCAACAAGCTCATGCTTATCAGCATTTTGTTGAAACAAATCATTTATATTCTTTGGAAATTGAAACTCAACGTGTATGGGATTATGCTGGCGATGGTTATGTTCATCGTTTAATTCAAAATAAAGTTGATGGAAAATTGGTAGAGTTACCAAGCCCCGTTCCTGTTAATGAAGATGGTCAATCCAGTCTTTTACAACAACAACAACAACAACAAATGGCTTATCAACAAAATCAACAACAATTAGCTAATGAAATGTTGAATCAAATTAATAATGATAAAATAAATTTTTTAAATACAGAGTATAATGATTTACTTACATCACAATTAGAATCTCAAAAATTTTATTTTGAAAATCAAATGGAGGATATGAAAAAAATTTTTAATGTTAAAATTCAAAACTTGAATGATTATTATGAAAATATTAATATTGAAAAATGTAAAGAAATTAGTGTATTAAATGAAAAATTAAAACAAGAATTTAGCCAAAATCAAAATTTACAAAAAGAAAAAGATGAATATTATACACAAATGAATGATCTTTTAAAAGAAAAAAAGAATATGGAGAAAAAGATTGAACGTAGTGAAAATCTAAAAAAGGAAATACAAGAAGAAAAACTTTTAACAAAAGTATTATTAGAGAATCAAAATAAATTAAAAAATTTAGTGGATGAAAAAGAGAAGGAAATTAATGATTTAAAAGAACAAGTTCGTGATTTAATGTTTTATTTAGATGCTAAATCAAAAGTTGAAAATTGTGAAATAAAAGATGAAATACAAAATGGTACTATTGTATTAAATGATGAAACTTCCTCATCTTCTACTAATGGAAAGAAAAAGAAGAAACTTAAAGCTAAAAAGAAAAAATGAAGAAATAAATAAATAAATAAATAAATAAATAAATAAATAATAAATAATTAAAAAAAAAAAAAATAAAAATTATAAATATTAATTAGTATTTTGTTAATTTTTAGTTTTATAGGTTAAATAAGGAAGAACTAAATAAATAAGAAAAATAATTTTAATATAAAAAAAGAATAAATTATATATCAATTATAATGAAAAAATGATAATATTATTATTCATTACTTAATTAGTTATTAGTATATAAATAAATAAAATAAATAAATAAATAAATAAATAAGTAAATAAATAAATAAATAACTAAATAAGTAAATAAATAAATAAATAACTAAATAAGTAAATAAATAAATAATTAATTTTTTTATATTTAGTTTTTAACTTTATCAAAAAAAAAAAAAAAAAAAAAAAAAAAAAAAAAAAAAAACAATTATATTATTCTATTATAGAATAATACAAAACCAATAATATATATATATATATATATTATTTTCTTAATAATTCAAAAATTAAAATTTTTTTAATAACTGATTAATCATCTTTTTCAAAAATATAATATAATTATAATTAACTAAATTTTTTAATCCATTCATAAAGTTTATTTTGTTTTAAAACAGATCATATTTTTATATTACAATTTATATGGAAATTTTAAAAATATAAAATGATTAAGGAATAAAGTTATTATTTTAACTAACCTTTTTTTTTTTAAAAAAATATATTTAAAAAAAAAGAGATTTAATTATTTTCTTATACAATTATTCATTAATATACTTCTAAGAATTCAAAATTTGAAAATAATTTATATACTATCTATTCTTATTCTTTTATTGAAAATTATTATTTGAACCTGTACATCATCTTTTAGGATATCATTTTCATTGAATATTATACAAATTTCTAATTTCTATTATTTATATAAATATAGTATTTAATTTCTTTTTATACTATCAATAGTCAAATTAATTACTTGAATAAATAAAGAAAAAAAAAAAATAACACTTATTAATAGTCATAATTGAAAGATATAACTTTATATTTTGTACAATTTCTTTAGTTTTTATTTAAAGAGTATAAAATATTAATATTTAATTGAAAAATAATTATATATATTATGTATGTTTTTTAATATTTATTTAAAAACAATCAATAATATTTATTTTTAATCAATAATATTTATTTTTACGTAAAAAAAATTTTCTTATAATTAAAATTTTAATATATATAATAAAGAATAAAATTAAAATGATTTCGTTTTTTATATGATATTTGAATGCTTTTTTTTTTTTTTACTAGATTATTCTTTTTCATAATATATATAATCGAATTTTATTTTAATTTATTTATTAATAAATAAAATTTTTTTGATATTTAAATTATAAAATTTTAATTATTTATAATTTTTTCTTTAATTTTGTTTTTAACCTTTTTTTTTTTTACTTTTATTTTTTTTTTTTTTTTTAAAAAAAAGAAATTATACCATTTATAAAATTAATTAATTTACATATTTAAATTTAAATTAATAAAAGAATCTTATTTATTACCTTTAGATATTTTATTTATTTATATTTAAAAATTTAATATATACCATTTTCATTATAATAATTTAATTTATATAAATGTGTTAAACATGAGTTCATTACAACAACAATTAGAAGCATCAAAACAAAAAAGAAGACTTGCTTCACAGATAGTAGTGAAGCGTACTGTTACACATACTAATAGTAACAATAATTCAAATAATTTTAATAAACTTCATAATAAGATAGCTGATGCTAATAGAATACAGAAGAAACCAAGTAAGTTGAATATTTTATTATATTATAATTTATAATAATTTCTACTTTAATAATTTTTTATATTATATATATATTATTTTATATTATTTATTTTTTCATTTATGAATAATTATTATTATTTGTTTATTAATAATTTTATTTTCTATTTTAATAAAATTAATAATTCATATAACTCATATAAATTATATAATTCATATATTATATATTTTTTAAATTTTAAAAATTCAAAATTCATTTTTTTTTTTTTTATTATAAAATTTATTTTGGTATAATATAAAAGATTTTGATAGTTTACCTGTTGCTGGTTCAAAACAAAGAATTATCGGAAAACAATTGTATGATATTATAGGATTTTTAAGGGTTTGTATAATTACTAATTAGAATTTGAATTTATTAATAAAGTAATAAAAAAATTTGACAATTTATTATAATAAATCATTAAATTATTAATATTTATTTTATTATTGTAAAATAAAAATGCTTTATTAATATAGTCGGTAGATGAACCTCAAACAGCAGAAGATTTAGAAAAAAATGTTAAAGTTAATATTTACTCCTCTGATGATTTATATAGAAGTGTAACAAATAATCCAAAAATTGTTTATGATCCTGATAAAGAAACATTTGCTTATAAGGTAATTATTATTATTATTATTATTATTATTATTATTAATCATAATGAATCATAATAAAAAAAAAGGAAAAAGTATATTAACATTTTTTATTTTATATTTCTTATATAAAATTATAAACTTATTTTTATTTAATTTTTAATTTAAAAATAATAGCCAGAATATGATATTAAAAATAAAGATGATTTATTAAATTTGGTAAGGGAGCATAGAGCTATGGATGTTAAGGAATTAAAAGATTCATATTCTAATTTGATGAAAGCAATTAAGGTATAATATATAATTTATAATTATAAAGATATAAAATAGTTAATATTTATTATAAATATTAATCTAATTTATTATATATTATAAGGAATTAGAAGCTGAAGGAGATATACTTATTATTTATAGTAAAGATACGCCAAGAATAATATATGCTAATGATAAATCTTTAAATGTAGAAACAGATGAAGGTAATTACTATTATATAGTAATATTTTATAAAATAGTATAAATTATTATTTTTTAGAAATATATTGTTTTATTATTATATTGTTATATTATATTAAGGATATATAACTATTTAAATATATATTTACATATTAATTCATAATACTTTTATTTTATTTATTTAGAATTTAAGAAACTTTGGCATGAATTAACTGTTCCTGCTGCAGAAGATTTATCTAAGGAATTAGAAAAGGGTAAACAAAATAACTTTTCTATTATTATAATTAATATGTATTATTAATTAGGAAATACATATGCATTTATTTTATTTCATTATTAATATATATATCTAATTATTAAATTATTTAGCTGGTTTGCCATCTATGAAAGTCTTTGAAACTAAAGTTAATCCTAAGGTAAAATATATATATATTAATAGAATAATAATTATAATAATTGTATTTATTAAATTTTTTTTTCAATTTATTATTATTATTATTATTATTATTATTATTATTATTATAAATGCTATAATGATACTAATTATATATATTTTATTAATGTTAAAATAGAATAAGGTTAAAAAGAAGTCTAGACAACGTAATAGAAAGGTTAAGATTATGAATACACACTTGGAGAAAAAATTCGATTTTACAAAAGATTATGTTGCAGACAAAGATAAAAAGTAATTGTTAAATATATTTCAACGTTTATTTAAAACCAAAAACATGTTTATTTTTTATATATCTTATAATAGAATCAACATCATATCAAAACAATAAACAATAAACAATAAACAATAAACAAAAAATTACAAACAAATTAAAACAAAAACAGAAACAGGAATAGAAATAGGAATAATACCAGGAATAGAAACAGGAATAGGAAAAAAAATTGAGAAATAATAAAACACTTATCAAATCAAAAAAAAAAAATATTCATATAATTTAAAATGATAGATTGATATTAAAATAATTTATTATTTATAGTATTTGTATTTTCTATTTAATTAATTTATTTTGGATAAGAAATAAATATAAATATAAATATAAATATAAATATAAATATAAATATAAATATAAATATAAATATAAATATAAATATAAATATAAATATAAATATAAATTTAAATAAAAAATATTTATCATTATTTCATTATATATAAATAAATACTTATAATAATTATTTTGATATATATGATTAATACGTATAAAGATATATTTTATTATTAATATAATATATTATAGTAATTTTTGTAAATATATTTAAAGATTATATATTATAATATTATGCATAATTATATAAATTTTGTTTTTTTGTGATTAAATTTCCAATCATTTTTATTTATCCAATTATATCGTTTTTTATCGTATATAGCTGTTGATATCCATGTTGATTTTCGTTGAGGGAAAGTTTTAACATTTATTTCACGATTAGGTAATAATACTGACAAGTCTTTTTGTATTCTTTCTTTCAACCCATTGAACTTTAATTTCCATTTTTCATTTTTTGAATTTAATGTATTGATATATAAATATAAAAATTATTAAAGTTAGGATGGATAAAAAAAAAAAAAAAATTATTAAAAAAATTATATATTAAGATGGATTAAAAAGAAAAAAAAATTATTAAAGAAATTATATATAATTATATATAAATAATTGTGTAATGGAACATAATAAATAAAAGAAATTATTAAACTTACACAACTGGAACCTCCTGTTAATATTATATTATTATAAAGTTCATCATGATGTACTGCATCACATCGATTAATTACCTTTTCAATTAGACAAGGTAAACTTTTAATTTGATTTCGACCAATTAAGTTAGGTTGGAAAAGAATTTCAGGACCTTGTATTCGTTCAATATCCATAATAATTAATTGTCCATTAGGTAATTCAACATATTGTCCGATTACTTCAGATCTTTCTTCAATAAAGTTTTGCGCTACATAACAAAATTTTTCTTTAATTTTACGAACCATTTCAAAACCATGTCCTACTTTATCTGCATTGAAATTATATTTATATCTATTCTCTAAAAGTTTAGTAAGATATTCTATTATTGCATAGCCAGCAATATCATGGGAATATTGAGCTTTATAATTTATTTGTCCTCGACACACAGGTACAATTTTTGTAGTAGAATCTCCAATATCAACAATAACACCTGTACTTAAAGGATCTGGTAAAGTTAATTCTGCAGGATTTAAGAAAGCTACTGCATTTACATTAAATCTATTAAATAAAAGAGAAAGCATTTTTTCTTTAAAGCTATAATCCATATTAAGATCATTCATAATTACTCGAACTCCTTTAGTTCGAGGTATATCTTCATCTGGACATATATAATTATTAACTTTAAGTTGAGTCATAATATATTTAAAAAATTCTTCCATATAGTTACTATTTATAGATAATTTAGCATTTTTATCAATAACAGGATACAAAATAGATCTAGTAGAATATTTTAATGCTTTTAAACCAAAATATATTGGTTTTTTCGTTTGACTGTCATTTAGTACTCCCAATAATGAATGAATTATCTTTTTTTTTTTTTTTTTTTTTTTATTATGTATATATAAATAATTATTTTAATATTAATAAATATATAATAATTAAGTTATCAATATTAAGTAATAAAAGATACAGTTATGTTTCTAAAATATTTATATTTACAAATTCTGGTTGAGTTTTTCTTATAAATCCAACTTTACATGTATATGAGCCAATATCCATAACTATCTATATAATATATATTTATAGATTAAAAATTTGCAAATAAAATATACTCATATGTATAATATGTCTATTAATATAATAATTATTGATACTTACCGGATTAATATCAATATCTATATATTATATAACGGTAATATTAATATTAGTATGTGTTTATCTTTTCATTAATACTATTTAAATTCTTTCTTATTTATGTATATGTAATAATTTTGTATATATGTTACCTTGATATTCTGTAATATATAAATATTAATAAAGAATATTTTTATTAATATATATAAACCATTAATTATTTCATTAATAATATTATATAATTACATACCTAGTTTTAAATACTCTGATGGTGCTTTATATTTAGATAGAAAAAAAATAATATAATATAAAGTAATAAAATTAAAAAAAAATTTTTTTTATTTAGTTTCGTGTTTAAAGAAATAATATTTATATAAGGAAATTAATAATTATTATTGTCAATATTTGATTTACATATTAACTGTAGTTTATCTTGAATATCTAAAAATAGGATTCAATATATTATATATAATTATAATAAATTATTATTGTTAATATTAAATATTATACTTATTATCAATTTATTTATAATTAATTTTTTTAAAAGTAAATGATATTATTATTACCTTTAAATGCTAATTTTTTATTTACTATAAATATAATCAATTATTTTTTAATATATAATTAATTACTATGCTTAACTTGTTTATATATATATTAATAATAATCACATAATAATTACATATTCCTTTTGGTGGTGGTGTCTCTATTACTATATAAATTTATATAATATATATATTTTTTTATTCAATAATAAATATATATGTAAACACCGGTTATTTTAATTGTAATAATATTATATATACCATTTTCTTCATTATTTATATTAGAGTTAGATGTTTTTATATCTAAATTTGTTTTAGTGAAAGGATGATCTAAGAGTGAAATATAATTACATTAATAATAAACAATAAATAAATATAATCATATATATGAACATATACATTTAGGATGCATATTAACTTTAAATAGAAGATATTATTATATATAATAATTATCATATATGTTTGTTATTATAATTTGGTTATATATTTATTATATATATGCTTTAAAGTTTAAATTTTTTTAATATATATGTACCCATAGATGTAGCTGTTTCTATATTTATGGTAATGTTAAAAAAAAGTAAAAAAATAATTTTTGTTTTATAATAATAATTTTTAATATTAATAATTAATATTTAATTTCAATAATAATGTATTAATATATAATAGATATATAATAAATATAAAAATATATTTATAAAAAAAAAAAACCTTTTGTTTTCGACTTGCTCGAATTTTCATCATCTATATAATTAATAAAAATCATTATTTATAAAATTTTATTATTTTTAATATTAATATTAATAATAATATTATAAATTTCTAAAAATTTTATATTAAAAACATGTTTTTACTTTTCAACTTATTTTCATCGTTATTTTCTGAATTTTTAATTTTTTTATTTATGATTTTAATTTTCCAATTAAATTTTAATAAATATATATTAATTTTTAATTAATCAGAAAAAAAAAATATTGTATTAATGATAACAATAAAATAATAAGAACATACATATTTAATTTCTTTTGTTTTTATTAAGTTTTATTGTTTTATTATTATATCAAAAATATATTAAATAGTAATATACCTTGATTATTTTTATTGATTTCACTTTTAACTAATAAAGACAATGTTTATAATAAGAATTTTATTAATGAAATTAATTCATATATATTTTTAATTAATAATTTAATTTGTATAATTTATATATAATTTACTAGAAGGTAATTCTAAAAAAAAAAAAAAAAAAAAAAAATGAATAGAAATTTCAGTTAGTATAAATTATATATAATTTTTTAAATATTTTTTATTTATAAATATATTATTTATAATTTTCCATACTGTCTTTTTTTTTCCTTATTGTATATGCGTCTTCATTTATAATAGTAATATTAATACATAGATTTCAATAAATATTTATGAGTATTACTTATTTATTTATTGTTAATTAATATTTTATTTATATTTCATACATAGTTCTTCTTCTTGTTGGGTAGTTCTTGCTATAGCCCAATCGAAAAATATTTTTTGAATTGCCTGAATATACACATGTTTTAAAATTATTTTTTTTTATTATTATCATTATGTAAAAAAGAAATTGAATTTCTGATATTATAATATTTTTAAAATATTTTTCTAATTTTTTAACAATACATACAAATATATTATTAAGAAATTTATTTGCATATTTTCTTGCTTCAAGGGCAGATTTCCTTTTTATTTTTTTGTCTAATTCATTAAATAAATTATTTATGGTACATGACCTTAGTTCATACTATATAATATAATATAACCGGAATATATTGATAATATGTTTTATTATTTATAATATATTATAATATATTTTTTTTGTGCATACAATATTTCAAAAAAAAAGTATATTAGTATTTATATATTTATTTATTTTGATATTATATTAAAGAAATGCTAAAGAAATTTGAAATGCTTTTTTTTTTATTAATATATGTATAAAATTGTATTAATATATTTATTTATTTATATTTAAAAATTTTTTTAAATTTCCTTATTAATTTTTATGATTATTAATATTGAAAAATTTCCATTAGGAATTTTCCTCTTTTTTTCTTCCTTTTTTTATATCAAGATATAAAAAATATTATACATATTATGATTAATGAAAAAAAGATATTTATTGAAATATTTACATCATTAAAGTATTCATATATTGTTGCATTTATTTCTTTAATAAAATTCGCAGTTATAAGTATATCTTTTTCTTCGGAGTCCATTTAAAAATATTTTTTTTTAAATTATTCTTTTTTAAATTTTTTTATTATTTAATTTTTTTATATATTATTTTTTTTATATATTATTCTTATGTTTCAGATATAGTATTTTTGCTTAAATATCAATTGTAAAAGAAATCAAAGCTGGATATTATTTAGTTAAATATATATATATATATATATTTTTTTTTATATTTATTTAGAAAAGGTTTTCGGATGGAGAGTTTATTTTTTAGTTTTATTATATATTATTTATGTTAAAGCACATATAAAGTCATTAATATAAAGATTATTTGGTAATATATATTATTTTTCTTATTTATCTTTTTATATATATTTGTATTAATTTTTCTTTTATTTAATTATATTAAAGTATTATAATTTATATTTTTATTTTATTTTTATTTTTATTTTTATAATTTGTTATTTGAGATAACATACAAAAATTGATACATTTTTTAATAATAAAATTCAAATCATATAATTAAGGTTTAAAATAATTTGATAATAAATAAATAAATAAACAAATAAATAAATAAATAAATAAATAAATAAATAAATAAATAAATAAATAAATAAATATTTAATAGTTTTAAAATTGAGGTTTATGATTATATGATTATATTTTTTATTTTAAATTATTTTATTTATTTATTAATAAAAGTTATTAGAATTTTAACATATATATTAGATAAAATAATATAATAAAGAATTTCATTTATTATAATCATTAAAATTTTATAAATGTTATAATGATTAACAGAAATTTAATTATTATGAATTACGTTATTGATTTTCAATAGTAATTGTCCATAATAATCATATAGATAATTAAGATTGTATTTTATATTTGAATTAAATAGTTGGATATATTTATAATTTATTGTTATATTTTTGCAATGCGAAATTACACGTTCAATAAATGGTTTAGTATATTGTGGAATATTGAAACTATTATATGTTAAATTAGTATTTTTTTATTATTTATATATATATATATAATAATAATAATAATAATAATAATAATAATAATAATAATAATAATAATAATAATAATAATAATAATAATAATAATAATAATAATAATAATAATAATAATAATAATAATAATAATAATAATAATAATAATAATAATAATAATAATAATAATAATAATAATAATAATAATAATAATAATAATAATAATAATAATAATAATTAAAATAATAATAATTATAATAATAATAATTATAAAAAGAATAATGAAACTTACTGTGTCATTAATAAAAATAAAAATGCATAGATAGTTACGACAAAGAATGTTATTAAGATTGCATTTATCCATTTTTCTGTATTATTTATTATTTTTCCTTTAATACTCTATATAAATATATGTATGTATATCATTAATACATATATTTTTAATTATTATTATATATATTTTCTGATTAAAAATAATAATTATTGTAATATGAATATATAAAATATATAAATATATATATTTTTTAAAAAAATACATTTTTCATTATATCATTCTGTAATATTTGTATTTGCCTATTTATTTGTTTTATTTCATTTTTATATTGTTGATTTTGAGCTTGGAATTTTTCTTGTAATTCATTTAATTCTTTCTGTAAAATGAAAATAATAGTAAAAAAAAAAATTTAAATAAATTTATTTTTATTGATATAAATTTATATATAAGTTTTATATTATTTATTTTTGAAATATTAACGATTATTATGTGTAAAATGAAAAGTATATGATAATTATATATCATTATTTTTTTTTCTTAATATACATTAATATATGATATTAATAATATGTATTAATTTACCAATGAAAATGAATATTTATTACTGATTCTTTCTGCTTTTAATAAAATTTCACTACATGTTTTTTGACTATATTTTATATCATCCATTATACTATCAAAATGTTTTATACTTAATCTTATTAAAAAAATAAAGATATAATTATTTATTTAATAATATTATTAACAATATAATTTTTATTTTATATTTCTAATTATTATTATTTTTAATATATAATAATATAATAAATAATAAATAATAATAATAATAATAATAATAATAATAATTATAATAATAATAATAATAATAATAATAATAATAATAATAATAATAATAATAATAATAAGTAATAATAATAATTATATTTTTTTTTTATTTTACTTTTCTGTGTTTCTTTCATTTCTCATTTTTGAAACAACATAACTTAAATTTCTTAATACATCTATCATGTTTTTATATTCATATTCTTCTGTATTATTATCTGTTATTCCTAAGCTTTTATTTAGTTCGTAATCATTTTCATTTCCTTCTAAATATCCATGAGAATTATAATCATCGAATTCATATTCACTATCTAAAAATTCAGTTTCAATGTCATCCTCTCTTTCTTCATCATATTCATCATCATCATCGTCATTATCATCATTATCATCGTCGTCATCGTCATCGTCATCGTCATCGTCATCTTCATCTTCATATTCATCGTCATCATCTTCATCTTCCTCATCATCATCTATTTCATAACCTTCCATATCCTCATCTTCATCCATTTCTTCACTCTCACCTTCATATATATTTTCGTAATTCATTATACCTTGATCTCTTAAAAATCTTTTGATATTTTCATTTATTTTTTCACTCTTATTTTGGAAATAATCTGAAGTATTTACAGCTTTTTCATTTAAACTGGAATTTTCATCTTCTGTTATGGAAAGTAATAATGGTCTATAATCAGCATCTTGTGAAGATATATGACTATCTTTTGAAGATATAGATTGTGCTAATAAATCTTTGATTAATTGATTTGCTTGTGGTTTAGAAGGTGAAGTGGTTGTTGTTGTTTCAGAACCTATATCACCAATTTCATCTAATAATGTATCTTTTTTTAAATTTTTATTCTGTACAATAGTAACAGTATTTATGACATTTTTTTTAAATGAAAATTTTTATTTTTTAATTATAAATTGTGAAGTATTGAAAAAATTTTTTTAATATATATATATATTTATATTAAAAAAGTTATAATAATTAAAAAATAATATAACGACTTAATATATATACATTATTTCAATAATTCTATCTATATAATTTAATTATGTTTTTTAACAAGTATATTTATAAACTTATATTTTAATATATTATTTTTTTCCAATCCTTATATTTTTATATTTAATATTTAATAATTTGATTAAAAGTAACGCTTATGAAATATAGATAATTTATTAAAATATTTGTAAATGTTTATATAACATAAAATATATAATATATAAAAATTGTTATGGTACTTTACAGTATTTTCAGAATTTAATACATCGTTTATTCCTTTTTCATTATTATTAGTTTCCATTAATTCATTAATATTATTATTGCTACATATTTTTTTTATTGAATTTTCAGTACTGTTACTTTCTTGTTGAATTATTTCTGCTTTATCCATATCTATATGTTCATTATCTAGTTTTTTATTATTATTGTCAATTATTTTATCTTTATTGATATTTTCCTTACTATTATTAGAACTTTTAGAACTGTTAAGGGATTTTGTTCTGAATATATTCATTGTTTAGTATAAATTCTCTATTAATATTTAATATTTAATAATGGTATTATTTATTTTTTGGTGTATATTTTGTAGTAATTTATTAATTACTGATTATTGATAATTTTATTGATTTTATATCTATTTATCGTTAATATATATAAATATTTTATTGATAATTTTTTGTTCTATTTAATAATAATAAAAATTTTTACTTTGAATTGTTTTTAATCAGTATATATAATATTTGATTTGATTCTATAAACTATTATGTAAATAATTTATTATAAAAAAATAATTTGTTTTATTTTTTTTTGTTATATTAAAATTTATATTTTAATATTTATTTTTAATTTTTTTTTCAATTTAAAAATTTAATTATAAAATTTAAAAAACTATTTATCAATTTAAAATATATTAATTTAAAATATAAACATATAGTAACAATTAATACAATTTTATTATCAATACTATTTTTTTTATATTATTATTAAAGTTTTATTTATTTTATATAAGTATTAACAATTTTTTTTTAATACTGTGATATATTTTATTATTGAAGATAATATTTTAATTATATAAATCATTAAAATATAAATTATTACGGAAGTTCTATAAACAATAAAAATTATTATATATATGAATGATTTATCATTTATATAATTCTTTTATACTTTATCAAATTATTTATATGATTGTAACTTTTTAATAATTTTAAAACTTATTTGTTAAATATTTATTTTACATTTATATAATAGTAAATAGTATTAAGTAATAAATTATAGTAAATAATATATTATATATAATTAAAATTAATATGAAATATATTTTTTTTTATTATTAATATTTTTATTTATATAGTTTATTATTAAATCAAAAAAGGGTTTTTTTTTTATTATTATAGCTTAAATAATAAATTAATGATGAATTAAACAAAAAAAATTCATAGTTATTATATATTAAAAAAAAGAAACAAACTCTTCTAAATATATATATTTTTATTTAATTTTTAAAAAACATATTTAAAAAAATGAAAATGAAAATATAAATAGTTAATAATGATAATAAAAAAAATTTATTATTATTATTCTTTTATTTATTTTTCATTAATTTTAATTACATATTTTTATTATTTATTTATTATTTATTTATTTATTATTAATATTCTTTAATTTATTTTATAAATTATTATATTATTTATTAAAAATAATTTATATAGATCATTAAAAAGAAAAAAGAAAAATAGCGATTAGTAAATATAAATTTTTCTTTCTCTCTCTCTTTTATTTATTTATTAATTTATTTATACATTTATTTATTTATTTTTTTTTTTTTTTTTTTTATTTTATTATTTTATATAATCAATTAAAGAATTTTGACTTGTTTTGGTTATTTGAATTAAAATTAGAATAATTCGTAAATGGTGGATTATTATTAGATGACATTCCATAATAAAAATTATTATTTCCAGTATCAGAATTTCGTTTTGCTTGATTATTAAATAAATTATTATTATTATCTGTGAATGATGATGTTGATGTTGGTGACATTCTACCATTAAATGGTTTGAATTCAGGTACATTAACATTTAAAGTACTATTCAAAGTAGAGACAGATGATTCATTTAAAGATAGTCTATTACCTTTACCTTTATTATATATATAATATATAATATGCTAATAAGTGAAAAGTATTCTTTCACACACACATTTATATATATAATACTTACCACTTGGAATAAATGATTTACTATTTGGATTTAATTTTGAAAATGAAACACTATTTTTAGTATTATCTAATGGATTATTATCTAATTTCAAACCAACTGTTTTTTTATAATCAGGTGAAAGAGGTGAATTTAATGTATTATTATACATTGATGATGATTGTGTTTGGAATGAAGAAATATTTTTATTATCAAAATTATCTTTATTATTAAAAATATTATAATCTATGAATATTATATTTTATTATATTATATTATTTTATATTATAAGTTATAATTGCAAAATTATTATTATTATTATATATAAAATAGAAATTTTCATATTTAATTATTTTATATAAATATATTATATTATTATTTTTATTTATTCAAAAATTAATTTATTTTATTACCATTTTTGAAATTAAAGTCTTTATCTGAATACCAATTATTATTATTATTATTATTATTATTATTATTATTATTATTATTATTATTTGAGAAATGATTATTATTAAAAAATGGCTTTTTATCATTTTGGAATGATAAAGGAGAATTATTATAACTTGATGAATTATTATCTTTTACAGAGAGTGGTTGTGAATTTGAAAAATCTTGATAGTTATTATTATTTGAATAAATATTTGTTAAAGGATTATTTTTATTTGATACTAATGTATTTGATAAAAGTGAATTGTCATTAGTTGAGAAATTTCCTGAATTATTCATATTATAGGTATTATAATTTGAATAATTTCTCATATTACTATATGAATGACTATTACTGTTATTATTACTATTACTGCTATTATTATTAAGCATAGGTATATAAGATAAATTATTATTATTCATCATATTATTTGACTGTATTTGCTGATGCATTAATGGAGTTTGTCTAATAAATGGATTTTGTTGCATTTGTGGGTTAATATTCATTTTAGGATTATTAGCCATAGGTTTTTGGAATTTCCTTTGATAAGGTGATTGTTGAAATTTTGTTTGCGATATTAAATTTGGTGATTGATTAAAATATTGAAAATTATTAAAGTCAGGTGCTTGTGTTATTTGCTGTTTAATTACATAATTCGATCTATTATAAACATCTTTATCATCTTCTTCTTCTATATCTACTCTTTTTGTTATATTTTGTTTATTTTCTTTTGGATTTGGATTATTTTCTTTTGAATTATTATTTGAAGTTTGATTTAATTCATCAAATATTCTTGCTCTAGCCAAATCATAAGCTAATTTACGTTCTTCTAATGAAATATTTGTTTTCTTTAAATCATTATCACTTGCTTTCTTTTTTGTATCTGTTACTTTTTTATTGTTTTCAATTTTATTAGGTTTTTTATTATTTCTTTTCATAATTTTTATTTCTGAATTTCCTGTATCAGAAGGATTTGTATCATCTGGTTTTGCTATAATATCAATGAATTGATTTTTTGGTCTTTATTAACCATATAAAATTTTATTTTTTATTAAATTTAATATAAACATATAATTAATTAAAATTTATAATAAAATTAATAATTATTTTAAGTATATATAAATATGTAATATAAATAAGAATATATATGAATAATATGTACATTCTAGATGCCATAGTTTTTATTACTATTACAGAACTATTATTTCTATCATTTATATGACATAATTTGAAATAATTTGCAATTTTATGTATAATTAATCGTTGATATGAATTCATGTTTGGATACTCTATTGAATCTCTAGATGTATAAAAAATGAAATTAAAATTATTTAACCGTTAAAAAGATTCAATTTATAATAAAATCTAAAATCTAAAATTTAATGATTTATGATTTAAATTACTTTTTATTTTTTAATAAATTTGTCATTTCATATTCTAATCTTAATATAAACATTCTATCATTATCATCTTCTAAACGTTCAAGAATAAAAGGATCAATTTCTTCTATTTCATCTTGATCTTGTTTCTTATCTAAATTTGAGTTTTCATTTGATGTGACAGATGCTTTAATAACAATTCTACTTGAATCATTTGAATTATTTCCAACTACGCTGCTATATGATCTAATAGATGATTTATTTGTTAAGTCTGCTGTAACAGTTTTTTGTTTTTCTTATTTTTATTATTATTGTTTAATTATATCAAGTAAGTAAAATTTTAATAAGTATTTATTATATTTATTATTTGAATGAAAAATATTATTTATTCAATCTTTACCATTATTAGAACTACTATCATTTGATTTAGTTTTTGACAAAACTTTTATATTACCACTTGGATATGATTTTTTCGAAGAATTATTTGTTTTATTTTGTGTATATGTGTTATTATTTACATTTTCTTTAGTTTTATTTTCATTAATTTCACTTGTTTTATTTTTTTGACTTATTATTTCAGTATTTTCCATGACAATTTTTTTTAAATTTAAATTTTCATAAGATATTATTTATTATTTACTTATTTTTTATATTGTTTATAATTTATGTGTATATTATGTGCTAAATTATTAATAGTTTATTAATTATAAATTTAAAGTATAATAGAATATATATAATTATTTTATTTTAAAATTATTTTTAAAATCAGATTTTATATGTTATAAATATAAGATTTAAGAAATTCGGTTGTGTTGTTAATAATAAAAATATGATATTAAATGAAATATTTAATTATCAAATATAAAGTGATGATATTAAAATTGAAATATATGAATATAAAGAGAATAATAATTAGTAAAAGTAGAAAATGATAAAAAAAAATATTTCAGTTCATTTATTTATTTACTTATATGTTAAATGTATTATTTATATAAAAAATTAATAAGTTCATTTACAAACATGTTAATGTATTATTTATATAATATTTTACCTAAATAATTAGATTTCTAACCAAAAAAGAAAAAAAAAATTAAGAAAAAGAAAATAAAAATAAAACTACATAAATAAATTAATTTTTCATCAAGTTTTGAGTATATACGATAAATATTAATATTTATGAAAAGTATAATTAAATGATTAAATATTTATTGATTTAATGTAATTATACAAAAAATATTTATGAATTTAAAAAAATTGTTTGAAAAAAATTAATATTTTGTTTAATTTTTTATTTTATTATAGTTTTTTTTTTTAAAAAAAAAATCTTCAATAAAAAAAAACTAAAATTTGAATATTTTTTTATATTAAACAAGAACACAAATTTACATAATCTATGTATAATAATTTAATTAGTTTAATTATATTTTACATATATTAAATATTTATTAAATATTTGATATTTTTAATAAATAAATAAATAAATAAATAAATAAATAAATAAATAAATAAATAAATAAATAAATAAATAAATAAATAAATAAATAAATAAATAAATAAATAAATAAATAAATAAATAAATAAATAAATAATTATAATAAATAATTATAATAAATAAATAAATAAATAAATAAATAAATAATTATAAATAATTAAATAAATAATTTTATGGTAGTATTGTAATACGTTACATAATAACATTTTTAAAAAAACAATTATTCAAATATTTTATAAATATAATATGATAAAGCAACAATAACAATAGCAATAATAATAATAATAATAATAATAATAATAATAATAATAATAATAATAATAATAATAATAATAATAATAATAATAATAATAATAATAATAATAATAATAATAATAATAATAATAATAATAATAATAATAATAATGATAATAATAATATAATAATAATTAATAATAATAATAATATTAATAATAATAATAATAATAATAATAATAATAATAATAATAATAATAATGATAATGATAATGATAATGATAATAATAATAAGAATTATTATAATTACTTAATAAATGTATACTGTATACTAATCTTTAAGTTTATATTATGTTTTTAAAAATGTCAATTATTTAATTTAATAAATTTAAATGATATGATTTAAAATTTTCAGTTTATAAATTAAAATTTAAGATTTTTAAAATTTATAATAATGAACTTTTCTTTAATTAATTATATTAATAATAAATGTATTTCATTTTATTATTTTTTATAAATGTCAAAATAAAAAAGGTAGTATTTTACTGTCATTTGTTTAAAAAAGATAGAATATAGAAAGAAAAAAGTCATATATATATTTATTTTTTTAAATATTATAATTTAATAAAATTCAAAATGGTAAATAAAAACTTAAAACAAAGTAATGGAAATAGTGTTTGTACAACAAAAAGTTCTAATGTTCAACTACAAGTTAATAAAGAAATGAAAGAAGTAATTATATTTATTTATTTTATTTGATATTATTAAAATTTTATTTAAGCGATAAAAAAGTTATATTAATAAATATTTAATAATAAAATAATAAAAGCAAAATAAGGTATATCTTCAAAAATGGTCAATTGCTTTTTCATTGTCATTTTTCTTTGTTATTTGTAATTAATTTTAATGATTTTAATATTATATATTATATGTGATTAATATTAATAAGTTTTAAATATTAAATAATAACTAAACAATGAATATTTTATATAAATATATATGTATGAATTTTTTATTTTATCATCTGAATTTTTTTTTCTTTAGTATCAATTTTCTTAGTTGTTGTTGAAAATAACAGTTTTTCAGGATATAAACTTTATGCTCATCAACAATACAAAAGATCAATTTCAGCACTTCAAAAATCTGTTAATAATTTTTCTTTATTAATTGACAAGTCAAATACAAATATTTCAAGACAAAAGCGTTCAGATTTATCAAATATAGATATTAGTAATTTTAAACTTATTTATCCATATCAATCATTTGCTTTAGCATCTGATGTATATATATTATTAGAATTATATTATAATAATTATTATTTTTTTATAAATATTATAATTAATATACATTATATAATACTAATATATTAATATGCGTATTTAATAAATAATAATAATAATAATTATATAAAGAGTATTCAAGAATTAACATGGGATATTTCTAAGGAGTTAAATGATGAAAAAATGGATATAGTTCTTAAAAGTGTAACAAGTTCTGATGAAGAAATAATCATTGCTAAAAACGTTAATATTAGCATGAAAAAATATAAATGGAATATAAATTATACTGTATCTTCTGGACATTATAAATTAGAATTTAGATTATCAAATAATGGTTCATTCCTTGGATTTTCTCCGGAAATAATTATACTTTCTATAAGTGCTAATGATAAAAGTTATTATCCAAGATTATTGAAGTTTACTTATCCATATGCTCCAAGTAAGTATAAAAATGTATATATTATGATTTTTATTAAATATTTTTGTTAATAGAATTCTTACTAATATTATAAAATAATATTTTATTAATTTATAGTGGAATGGAGAATTAATGATGATTCACTAGTTACATGGAATCCACTTTTATTTACAGAATTCAGTACAACATTTAAACTTTCTATTTGTGAATTAATTTCAAAGAATAATATTGTTACAATTTCTGAATATTTAATTCATCCAGAAGTTCAAGCTTCTAATGGATATTATAAAGTTAATTTAAAAAAGATTAGAGGTGTTTCTCCTGGTAAAGAATATTTCTTTAAAGCTTCATTTGTATCTGGTGTTCTTGAAATGTCATCTTTATTTATTGTTGTTGATGATAATCTTGAAATAACTAACTTTAATAAAGAAATTCAAATTATTTCTCCATATACTCCAACTACATGGAAAATTAATGTAAAATTAATAAAATCAATTATATATATGTAATATAAATATATACAGTTTATATTTTTTAATATTCAATATTAATAATTTATTTTAATTTATGTATATATATATATATATATATTATATATAGGAAACCGTTAATATATCTTTAAATATTAAAAGATATATCAAAGATGATATTCCTACGTCATATTTAAGATTAGCATTTGTTGATATGGGTAATGTCATTGATAATACTGAAAATACATTTATAAATCAATTTTCAATGTCAAAGAGAAAGAATAATGAAGAAAGTTATATTATTAAAATAAAAGATATTAAAAATTTAGATGATAGTCAAATTATTTGGACTGTACCCAATAAAACAAAAATTGGTTATTATATTATTCAACTAGTAAAAGTTGATGAAAATAAAAATGAATCTATTATTGACCAAACTTCACCAATTATTGAAGTTATACCATAAATTAATTAGCATTATCGTAAAATAATTAATATTTATATATTGGTATGATATATTTGTAATAATAATTATTATAATAGTAATAAAAATAATAATTAAAAAATAATAATAATTAAAAAATTATAATAGTTAATAATAATAATAATAATAATAATAATAATAATAATAGTAATAATAATAATAATAATTACAATTACAATAATAAATATGATAATAATATTTATAAAAACATAATGTAGTAGTAATAATATTAACGGCGATAATTTAGAATATAGTGTAATTTAATTATAAAAAAATTATTATAATTGTAATTATATATAAAATAATACAATAAAAAAAAGTTTATAAATATTTGAAATTTTTTATAAATGCTTAGTATAAATTAAATAAAAAATGCATATAAATATTTTATAATGTAAAAAATTATTACAAACCAATGATTTTTATATATTTTAAATAAAAAAGATATTAAAAAATTATCATTTAAAAGAATATCTTTATATTATATTTTATTTGTTAATTAAATTTATTTTAATTATATTTATTATATATTTATTATTAATATTATATTAATACAATAATATTATGGATCTAGTTACTATTATTATTTAAAATTATCGGACTTTTTAGATATTTAAAGTTAAACTTATTTTATTTAAACCAAAGTAAAACTGATATATATCATTTATAATTTTTTTCTAAATTGAATTCTATTTTGTCATAAATCTAAAAGTTTATTTATATATATAAATATTTATGTATATTTAAATTTAATAATAAAATATTTAATTTTTATTTTTATAATCATCAATAATTATTATCTTTATTTTAGATTATTATTATTATTATTTTATTTATTTTAATAAAAGAAAAAATAATAATAATGCTTATAATAATGAAAAAATGAAAAAAAAAATAATAAAATTTTACTATTAAAATACATATATATATATAATTATAGAATTAAAGAAAAGTTTTTAATTAATATATCATTTTTTTTTTTAATTTTTTCCTCTATAATTCCAATATTTCAAAATGGAAACGGAAGAAATTAATCAATTGAAACAAGTTTTAAATACAAATTTGGATCAATTAGCACAAAATCAAAAAAATTTACAAGAAATTTCAACATATTTTCAAGGAATATATAGTAATCCACAAAATGCCAGCAATTTTGATGCCACTGCTGTTCAAGCTAAACAATATGTTATTCAAGGTTTAAATTTAATTCTTTACCAAATTAATTTTTTAACTAAGGGTATAAGTGAATATGTTCTTTATCAGACAGGAATTTCTGATAGTATTGATTTTGAATTAAATACTATTAATCACGTAATTTATCAATATAAATTTTATTATTATTTTGTATTATATATTTCGTATTATATTTTTTAATACTTATATATATATAATAAAATTAATACTTTTTTACAATGTAATATTATATTATGTAATGTATGTATGACTTTAATGTGAAATTTGAAAATTAATAGAGAATAAATTCGAGTCATGAAGCTCTTGGTAGAAAAGCTTTAGGAGATTTTCAAATTAAATTGAATCCAGATCCAGATCCAAAAACTGCAACAATAGAAGGTAATATATATATATATAAATATTTTGGCATTGTCCAAATAATTATTTTTATATAAAAATTATTAACATACATAAAATTATATATATTTTATATTTATATTTTTATTATTTATTAAATAATATATTAATATAAATTATTTTTCAATATTATTATTATGTAATTCATTATGTTCAAATTAATAATAATAATAATAATAATAATAATAATAATAATAATAATAATAATAATAATAATAATAATAATAATAATAATAATAATAATAATAATAATAATAAAAATTATAAAAAAACAAAAAACAAATAATAAAAACAATAACAAAAATAACAAAACAAAAAAAAATATAGTACCACCAAGAACAGAAGATAAATATGAATTAAATCTTACAGAATATGATAATATGGGAGTTAAATTAGAAATGCCAACAAATACTTCAAATAGAAAAACATTATGTTGTGATATGGGTATGGCAAGATCATCTATGCTTGGAGGACTTACAACAACAATGCATCAATATAATTCAGCACCACCAGCTATGCCAAGATTAAGTGAAGTATTTACTGCTGGTAATGCACCTACACCACTTTCAGCACCTCCACAGTTAGTTCCACCAACAATGCCATCATTATCCTCTATGCCTGCTCCACCTCAATTATCTATGCCTGGTCAAGGTTCAGCACCACCACCACCTCCAGCTATGGAAGGCCCACCACCACCACCTGCAATGGGAGGCCCACCACCACCACCTGCAATGGGAGGACCACCTCCACCTCCACCACCTGCAATGGGAGGCCCACCACCTCCACCACCTGCAATGGGAGGACCACCACCTCCACCACCTGCAATGGGAGGCCCACCACCACCACCAGCTATGGGAGGCCCACCACCACCACCAGCTATGGGAGGACCACCACCACCACCTGCAATGGGAGGACCACCACCACCAGCTATGGGAGGACCACCACCACCACCAAGTGGAGGAGGACCACCACCACCACCACCTCCTCCAGTTGGTGGTGGACCACCTCCACCTCCAGCACCAGCTGCTTCAGCACCAAAACCAGCTGCACCATCAAGTAATATGTCATTAGCAGAACAAATTGCTGCAAAAAGTAAAATGAGACAAGAACAAAGAGGCAATCAACCTCCACGTAAATATAATATTTTATAAATTATTATAAAATAATAAATATAATATAATATAATATAATATAATATAATATAATATAATATAATATAATATAATATAATATAATATAATATAATATAAACATTTATTTTTTTTTAAATATTTTAATTATATATTTTAGCTGAACCAAAGAAACCAGAACCAGTTAAGAGTTCTGAACTTTCAATGGCAGAAGCATTACAAATGGCATTTAAGAAAAGACAACAAAATCGTAAATATTCATATTTATAATGAATAAAACTAACAATATATTCATTTTTTATAAAATGATGATTGATATATACATATATATATATACTAAAATTATATTTATTATTATTATTTCTATTTTTTTTTTTAATTTTATTTATATTAATATTGAATAATTTAATTTTGTTTTAAAACTTAATAAATAATTTCAAAAAAAGAATCACCAAGCGTTTCAGATGCTCCAGCACCTCCACCAGCAGCTTCTACACCAGCACCTCCACCAGCTTCAGCAGCACCAAAACCAACACCTCCTGCAAGTTCAGGACCACCACCCCCACCAGGTGGTGCTGGTGGACCACCACCACCTCCACCTCCTCCTGCTGCAGGGGGTCCACCACCACCTCCTGCACCAGGGGCAGGTGGGCCTCCTCCTCCACCAGCAGCTTCAGCACCTAAACCAGCTCCTGCAATATCAAGTAATATGTCATTAGCAGAACAAATTGCTGCAAAGAGTAGAATGAGACAAGAACAAAGAGGCAATCAACCTCCACGTAAATATAAAAAGTTTAAATTGTATATATATTATATTTACAATTAGATTATTTTGAAAGGAATATATATATTATATTATATATATAATTATTAATAATGTCAATGTTTAAACTTTTTAAATATTAATTATAATTTAAATTTTTATAGCTGAACCAAAGAAAGTAGAACCTGTTAAAAAGAATCCAGAACCACTTTCTATGGCAGATGAATTACAAATGAGATTAAAGAAAAGAGGTTAAATATTAGTTTTTTTTTTCGTTTAAATTACCTATTTATTATATAATAATAATAATATATATATATAAGCTAAATAATAATAAAAAATAAAATATAATAAAATCCTAATTATATATACATTAATAATATATTTTTAGCTGCTGCCAATAAACAAGAAGAGCCAAAGAAAGAAGAGCCAAAACAAGAAGAACCAAAACCTGAACCAAAACCAGTTGAAACTAAACCAGAACCAAAACCAGTAGCGGCTCCAACTCCAGCTACTGCTCCTGAACCAGCTCAGGAAGAAGAATATGGTGATCTTGTAATTGTATTATATGACTTTAAAGGAAGTAATCCAGATGAAATAGATATTTATAAAGATGAATATTTAAGAGTTACCAATTGGGATATTGGTGAAGGTTGGGTATTTGGATATCAAAGTGGAAATAAACAAAAGGAAGGATCTTTTCCAAAAGCATACGTTAAACGTGTATAATTTAATAAAAATTAAAAAAAAATTATTACTATATTAAATATTTTTCTAAAACAATTAATTTTGTTAATATATATATATAAATTTTTAATAAACATGTATAGTTCTATAAATATATTATATAAATAATAAAATATAAAATTTTAAATTATATAAAAATAAAAATTTAAGACTTTATAATTTCATTTGTTTTTTTTTTTTTTTTTTTTTTTTTTTTTTATTTCAATTTTTTCTTTACAAATATATAGTTTTTAAATAATTTAATAAGAAAGAAAAAAAAAACACAAATCCACCAAGATAATTCTTTCTAATGTAAAGATTTTTATCATTCATTATATGAATTTCAATAACTTTTATATTTGGAATATATTTTTTAAATATTTATTTTATTTGGTTAATTTTTTCTTTAGCAATAACAATATCAAAATAATTTTATAACAATACAGTATTTTATATTTTGCATTTATTTATTTTTTTTTTAAATACAAAACATACAAATAACTTATATTATAAGTATTTTTTAGGAAAAGACTATTTCCTTAAACAACATATATTACCATTAGATATAATAAATTTTCTATCTGCTAAAGCGTCAGCTTCATCTCTTAAAATGATTATTAAAAAAAGTAAAGTATATATTATTTATTTTTAAATAAAATATTAATAATTTTAAGAAAAATAGTATATCATATTGATAATAATAATATATTATCAATTTAAATAAAAAAAAAAGCTAATCTTTTTCTTTTTAAACTTTTATTTTAATATAATAAAATTTACTTATAATACTTTGAATAGTTTCTATTTTAAAACAATAAAAAAAGAATTCATTATTAGAAATTAAAAGAATATCATTAATATTTATATTTGTATTGATATACAAAGAGAAGTAAAATGAAAAATATAGTCTTTTTTTTTTTTTTTTTAAATTTCATATATTATTTTAATATTTTATATTTTTATTTATTATATATCTATTTATTAATTTTTTTTTTTGAAATATTATTCTTTCTAATTATATTGATAATTTTTTTTATTATTCTATAATTTCATAATTTTATAATAAATTAAATTTTTAATAAGTGTAAAAAATAATATAAAAAAAAATAAATTAACTAAATCTCATTGAAAAATATCGTTCCTTGAACTTTGTAGACATTGTAATTCTTTTCTATTATACATATTTCTTCATCATTTCTTCTTATTTATCTCTTATTTTACTTATTTTAATTCTTATTTTACTTTTTATACTTAATAATTCCATAATTAATTGATTATTATTTATTATTATTATTATTTTTTCATTTTTGTTTTGGTAGTTATTTTATAAAATCATTAAAATTTTTACAGTTATTTATTAAAGTTAATAATCATAGTTTGGTTTGTCCAACCAATTAAATTATTTATTATTCTCATAAATATATTTTCTGTTGAAAAATGGTGCAAATTGAATATTTTTTTCAAAGGAAAAACATTATAATTCGACTATATTTCTTTTTATTTTTATCTAAATCTTAATTTCTAAATAATAAAATGAAATTTCCGCTTAATAAACAAATATCTATTTATTATAATTTAAAGAGTTTATAAACTATTCTTTTTTGTTTATTATTTTATTTATTGAAAAAAAAAAAAAAGGTTTTCTGAATTTAATTTCATTCTAATAATCTTCCAGATTAAACGTGGATAAATTACATCAATTATAAATTTATATCTTTTTTTTTTTTTTTTTTTTCATTTTTTAAAATGAATATGTATAAAAAAAAAATAGAAAGAATTCCTTATAACGTTATTTTTTATTTTATAAATAAAGCTAAATATTAAAATCATTACTATAATAACAATTTTGTTATATATAGTTAAATATTAAAATCATTATTATAATAACAATTTTATTATATAAATTAATCATAATATTTTGTATTATTTATTATTTTATTTTTTTATTATTATTTATTTATTATTAATTTTTTTTTTTTTACAATTTTTTATTTATTAAATATTTATTTAAATGATTAATATAAGAATATTCATTTATTTATAAATATATGCTTATATTTATATATATATATATATTTTATTTTTTATTTTATTTTTATTTTTTTTTATTTTTTATTTTATTTTGTTTTATTTTATTTTATTATTATTATTATTATAATTATTATTATTATTATTATTATTATTATTATTTTTTTTTAATTTTCTTATTTATTCACTTGTTTATCATTTAAATTAATTTTGTCAATATACAAAAAAAAAAAAAAATTTTTTTTGGAAACTAATTTTTATTTGCATATTTGACCCATTCATTTAACAGATTTTTCTTTGATGAATATTTAGGAGTGGCTTGAATGAAATGTTTTGAAATATCTAATTTTTCTGTTTGTGGTTTATTCTTTTCTTTATCGAAATAAATAATAGTAACTGTCATATCATCACGATAATTACGACATTTTGGACTTGGTATAGTTAAAAGATCAGATATATATTTATCATCAGAACCTCCTAATGCATTTCTAATAACATGAGTTGCTGCATTGGAATCCTTTAATATTGCTGGAATCTTTCTTTCTGATATTATAAGATTATTCCTATCTCTCTTCATTTCTTCAGCTGTTTTCTTTTCAATTAATAATGATGGTGGATATTTAGTTTCATTAATTTTCCTTTTTGGTTCACTTTTATTTTTTTCTTCTAAATGTTGTGCAATCAAATTAACAACATCTTCATTAGAAAGTTCATCCCAAATACCATCGGTTGCCATAACTAAAAATTGGTCTTCTTCTGTTAATGGATGACAGGTAACTACTGGTTCAGCTGTAATATAAGGTGGAGTATAATAGAATGGTAAAGGTCTACGATTTATAAATTTTGGTGTTACAATTGATTTTTGAACCTTACTACTCCATTTATATCTTGAATCACTATAATTTATTTATTTATTTATTTTTTTTATTATTTAATAATATAATATTATAAGTTTATTTATTTTATATATATATATATATAATTAATTAATTAATAAATATAATTCAAATTATAAATTATATATATATATTAAATAATGTATAAATTTAATTAAATAATATTAATTATAAATAATTAAATTAAATTAATGATGACAAATATTTTATATATTTACCCAAAAGTACGAGTTGGCATTAATCCACCTAGTACACGATTTCTAATGAACATAGTTTCATTTTCATTTGGATGTTCTTTTTCCATACGTTTAACTTCATCTGCATTACGTAAAGTTTGATCTATTGATAATGGTATAGCTTCGTATTTATAATCTTTATCAAGGATTTCACCTTCATTAAGTTGATTATTTTTAATTTTACGACCAAGAACTGCACGACTATCACCAGTACATGCTACATATAAGTCATCAGTTTCATTATCAACTATAGCAACTAATGCACAAGCCCCTGATAATGCTGTTTTCATTTGTTTTTTAACAATTTCTTCATCATCTAAAGGTGAAGTATAAATCTTTCCTATATCTTCTTCATTTTCATCATTAATTTCATTTGGTGTAAAATTAACATTACCATTAATAATATCTTTATCAAGATTAACAAAAGCTCTTTTAATAGCCTCTGTCATTTTATTAATTCTTTCTTCAATTTTCATTTTTCTCTTATTATCTATAGTACTATCATTATCAGGATTTTCTGGAATTTTTGGAAGTTTTGTTTTATCTAATGCACTAGCTATATAATTATGAAGTTGACTTGCAACAACCTTACCACATTCAGTTCCTGAATGACCATCGTAAACTCCAAAAATTAATTTATCTTTATAATATGCTTGAGTATGTTGATCTTCGATAGGATTATTAGAATTTACGAAATTGTTTTCATAACTGTATATTTAAATAAAATATTAAAAAATTGTTATGTTATGTTAGAAATATAATAATAATAATAATAATAATAATAATAATAATAATAATAATAATAATAATAATAATAATAATAATAAAAATTATATTTAATAATAATAATAATAATAATAATAATAATAATAATAAAAATTATATTTAATACTTAATTATTAAAATATATTTTATATTATAATAAAATTTAATAAAATTTATAACATAAATATAAATATAAATATAAAAACATATTCATATTTATGAACATTATTTATTCATTTATTGTAATTTATTTATGTATATTTATACTATATTAAATTAATTTTTAGATTTGTTTATTATATACTATTATTTATTATAAGTATTTATTATACATATTTACATTTTATATATTATTTGTTTATTTATTAATATTTTTTTTAAAAGAAAAAAAAAAAATAATTAACATACCCTATAACTGAAGTATTAGTTTCTTGATTAACAGATTTCGAATTATCTTCATTAGTCGTTTCGTTTTCTTCAGGAATTTCTCTACTTTTTTCTTCTTGATTTGAAAAAGTTGTAAATTCATTTTTTCTTAAAAATCGAGTAACCATAGCTGGTGTAAGTTCTGGATCATTTGGGCTAGGAATATCAGAATCATCGTCATCTTTTAATACTTTATTACCACCAACTGAAGATAATTTATTTTCACGGTATGCACGACGTAGTTCATCTAAGATATCAAATAATGTATGTGCTAAAAACGAACCTGCAGATGCTCCTACTATAAAAAATACAAAAGAAATAACTGGATTTGGTCTATATCCTTTTCCTTTATTTTTATTATCTTTATTATTATCTTTCTTACGATTATCCTTGGTAGTATAATTTTCTGGTTTAGCATTGGCTTTCGAAGGCTCTTTACTCTTTATTTCTTCATTATTATTATTATTATTATCATTATTATTATTATTATTAGATGAAGTTGAATAATATTTTTTTGAAATATTATTATATTGATATAAATATGTTTTAGATATATTTAAAGAAGAATAGGAAGGTATACATAATAAATCATTATTATTGCTATTGCTATAACTATTATTTAATAATAAAGAATTTGTATTTAATTTTTGAATAAATAAATTATTTTTTTGTTGAAATTTTAGAGGATTTATGAAATTTCTATTAAACTTTGAATTTAAATTAATTGTATTATTTAAACATTTCCAATTTGATTTTAAAATTAAATTTTGAATCATGGATTGTCCATTCATTTTTCTTATTGCTATATTATTCTTTTTTTAATTTATTTATTAATATATTATTTTTGTTTTATTAATAAAACTTATGTAAATTTTTTTTATATTGATTATTTTCTATTATATTATTATTATTTATTTAATTTTCGTTTCTTTTATTCTTATTTTATTATTTAATTTCCTCCCCAATAATTCTTAACATCTATTTTTAAATATAGTACATATATATACAGAATAAATAACAATTTTTTTTTTTTTTAAATTAATTAAAATTTTCAACTTATTTAATTTATAATGATTTTTATGTTAATTCTTTTTGCTAATAAAACCATAATTATTAATATATATATTAATATTTATTTATTTATTTATTTATTTATTTATTTATTTATTTATAAAATTTTTTATTTAATTATAAATTTTAAAAATATAATTTATAGTATATATTTAAATATTCAATGAAAAGTATAAATAATGTTAAATACTAATTAAAACCCAAATAAAACGTTTTTTTTTTTTTTTTTTAATTTTATTCTTTATTCTTTATTCTTTTTTTTTTTTTTTTTTTTTTTTTTTTTTTAATTTTTAATTTTTATTTATATTATTAATGTTCTTTTTTTTTTTTTTTTTTTTTTTAATTTTATTCTTTATTCTTTATTCTTTTTTTTTTTTTTTTTTTTTTTTTTTTTTTAATTTTTAATTTTTATTTATATTATTAATGTTCTTTTTTTTTTTTTTTTTTTTTTTTTAATTTTTAATTTTTATTTATTTATTTATATTATATTATTAATGTTCTTTTTTTTTTTTTTTTTTTTTGTATAATTATTTGCTTCTTTTTTTTTTTTTTTTTTTTTTTTTTTTAAAATTTTAATATAATTAATTTATATATATTATTTATTTATTTATTTATTACATATATATATTATTTATTATACTATTATATTTGATAGTTAAAGTCATTTAAAAATAAATAATCAAAAAATTGATATATATTATATATCACATTCTAGTAGTTTTTGTTCATTTATTTTCAATTTATAATTATGTATGAATGTATGATGTAATTGTAATTTTTATTTACAATAAAAAACTTTATTTTTTTTTTTTTTTTTATAAATATTTATTATTAAATTTCCCAAGAAGTAATTAATTCGCTTTCATGTGAATAATCCAAAAATGGTAAATCTATACTAGAAATCATTGTATCACCACATAATGGACATTCACTAGTTATTAACTCTTGTAATTCATCCTATATTACGATAAAATAATAAATAAATAAATAAATAAATAAATAAAAATTAACAAATAGGGATTATAAAATTATAAAAATAATTTATATTAAATATAATAATGTCTTTTTTTTTTTTTTTTTTTTTTTTTTTTTTTTTTTTTTTTTTTTTTTTTTTTACAATTATTAATATAATATAATATAATATAATATAATATAATACCTTAAGTTTTTCTAATATTTTTGCATTATATGCTATTTCTTGTTCATCTTCTGATTTAATAATACCACCAGTTTTCAATTTCATCGTTAAAGTATTAGCTGCAGTATTTAATATACTATAACTATTCACATTTTCATTTTCATTTTCATTATCATCATTTATTAAAAATTCAACACCACTACTATTTAATTTTTGACTCAATTCATTAATTTGATCATATAACATTTTTATTCTCTTGTTTCTACGAATTGGACTTGATTTTAATAACTATTATGAATATATATATATATATATAATTAATAAGAAAAATTTTTTTTTTCTTTTTTAATGATTATTATATAATTCTAATAAAAAGAATATATAAAGAATATTAAAATTTACAGAATTCAATAAACAATCAGCATGGAATAAATGCTGACATGGGAATATATAAAATTGACGTGTTAATAAAGTCTTATTACAAATTCTACAGAGTTCATTAACCGGTATTATAGTATGTCTTTTAATAATAATAATAATATTTATATTAATATTAATATTATTAATAAATTAATAAAATAATATAAATAAATAAATATAATATATATATAATATATATTTATATATTCTATAAATTATACATATATTTTCTATTATAAAATTTATTATGTACTTATTCTTTAATTCTCTAATATCAAAACGAATATCTTCTGCACTTTTAGTTGCTTCATCCATTTCTTTTTTCAATTCATCAATATGTATATTATATTCTTCTAAAGTTTCACATATTTCATCCTTTTATTATGAAATATTATATAATATTTAAATATTTGTTATTAATTGTATATAACTATAACTAATTATTATTTAATTAAAAATTAAAACTACCTTAAAGTCTTCAATTAATACAAAATCAGGGAAATATGGTAAAATATCTGAAATTTTTAAGAGTTCACAACTCTTTAATAATTGTAATGCCCTTTTTTTAAATAAAATAATACCAATAATAAAATTTTAAAAATAGGTTAATAAAAGAAAAATAAAATAAAATAAAATAAAATAAAATAAAATAAAATAATAATAATAATAATAATAATAATAATAATAATAATAATAATAATAATAATAATAATAATAATAATAATAATAATAATAATAATAATAATAATAATAATAATAATAATAATAATAATAATAATAATAATAATAATAATAATAATAATAATAATAATAATAATAATAATAATAATAATAATAATAATAATAATAATAATAATAATAATACTATTTCCTTATTATTAATTATAATTATATTAAAATTCTAATTACTAACATTTTTATATCTTTCTTCTCTTCAATAACATATTTAACAATATTTATCCATAATTTTTTTCTTAATGTATCATTATTTTCAACTTTATCTGCATGATATTTAGCTAAATCAATATCATCATGTTTTAATGCTAAATTAACAGCTTGTTCATAAAGTCTCATTTCACTATATATATGTACACAAGCATGAATAATTCTATATTGAGTGCACACTCTCAAAGCATATTGTAAATCATAATAAGCTGGTCGATTCTTTTTATATTAGATATATGTATATAATTTATGATATATTGATTATATAAATATATATATGAAATATATACAGTTAAATATATTAAATGATATTATATTTGAAATAAATATATATACTAAATCTCATTATTACTTCATGCATAAGAAATTCTAAAAGTTCACCACAATCTTCATTCGATGCTTGTTTAGCATATAAATATAATAGATAATTATGTATAGTAACATCTGTATTATGAAGATTATTAATAACATAATTTAAATATCTAATAGCTTGATTCTAATATATTTATATTTATTAAAAATAATAAAGTAAATATACATATATATATATATTTTAATAAATAAAAATTTTGTAAAAAAATTTATATATATATATATATATATTTGATATTATTAATAAAATAATTATTCTAATATTCACTTTTCCTTCAATTCCTTCTTTTCCAAAATTTTTTTGTGGATCATATTTTAATAAAGAAGGAAGTAAATGTCTTGGGTTAAGTTTGGGTTCATGTATCCACATATTTACAGTTTCATATGGCATACATTCCATAAGTACTGGAGAAAATTTATAATATAAATCTAAAGAGCTCTAACAGAATAAACCATAGAATAATATAAAGATGAAAATAATTATAATAAATACATATTATGTTGATGTTATTATTGTTATATTAATAATAATAATAATAATAATAATAATAATAATAATAATAATAAAAATAATAATAAAAATATAGATTCTTGTATTTATACCTGTTTTCTTAAAATATTAATAGCTTTTTCATATTCTTTCTCTTGTAAATAATGTACAAGCATACGTTCATAATCTTTTACTAAATCTGAGAATATTAATAATTCTTCTGTTCTACCATGACTTGAAATAATTTGATATATGGCTTTTTTATCCAAGTATTC
>MCFG01000254.1:0-45000 GCA_002104895.1 Anaeromyces robustus | reverse complement strand
ATTTGATGATTATTTATTTATATATTAATAAAATTATAATAAGAATTAATATATTATATATTATTATATATATTATTATAAATAATATATTTTATTATTATTATTATTTCATTTATTTACTCTAAATTTGGTCATTAATTTGGGTTTCTTCCATTTTTCATATAAATAGTAGGTATCTTCTCCTTCTGTAACAATTATTAAATGTTTTCCAGTAGGATCCAAAAATATATTTCTAATAGAATCTATTGATTTTTTTGGTAAAATTTCAATATCTAATTTTCAAAAAAATAGTATTACAGTTAGAAATTATTAATTTCAAATTTTAAAAAAATGGTTAAATTATTTAGAAATTTTTACAATCAAAATTTCATTAAAATATATTACCTTCAACCTGATAAGTTTCACCTAAATCGATACGAAGTACACGACATTTATTTATAACAACTGTTAATATATTATTACATACTTGCAAAGCACTAACTTCTCCTGGAAATTGATATTGAACTCTATCAAGTGCAAATATAGGTGCTTCTTCAAGTTTTAATTCTGTTGGTTCTATTAATGATGATTCCAACTATAAAATTTTAATATATATATATATATATATACAAAGAAAGTATAGTTATAGTTATATTAACGATTTTTGAATTAATAAAAGAAATATAATAAATCATTAATGATATAAAAGTATTCAATACAAATAACTTCAATGAACTATCCATTAAAATATAATTTTATATCAATTTAAAATTAACATAAAAAAAAAATAAATAAAATAATATAAAATAAGTATTATTAAGTATATATACTAATGATGTCGAGGGTAGAGATTTCATATCCAATTTTGATACTGGTATATAATCTGGATAATCCTCCACTTCATTTATAATTGGAATAATTGATATATCATCATTAAAATGGCTCATTGTAATATAAAAAACTTTACAATTATAGAATAATATGTAAATATATATATATAGTTTTCAATAAATATTGTAAATTATTAAATACAAAAAAATTGTCAAGTTAATAAAAATGATTTCTGAAACTTAATAATTAAAAAATATAAATGAATTTCTTAATTTACACCTACTCTTTTTTTTTAAAAAAAAAACAAAAGTTTATTTTTATTATTATTTATATTGTTTTAGTGGAAATATTATTATTTCTTTTTTCTTTATTTTATTTTTTCTTATTTGGTTTTATTTAACTTTATATGTTATGAAAAGAAATAAGTTAAAAACAATAAAATTTATTAATTGAAAAAGTTAATTTTTTTATTTATATATATATATTATTTTCTTTATTACATAAAATACTTACCAATTAAATTATATATGTTTTTCAAAATACCAAATATTAAATAAAAACAATATTTATTTCTTCATCCTTTTAAAATAAAAATTACCCTTTCTTTTTACTTTTATTTTTTATTTTTTATTTTTTATTATTTTATTATTATCTTTTTTATCTTTATTATATATTTCTTAATTAAGAAAGTAAAAACATGATAACAAAAAATAATATATATTTTATTTTTTAATATTCTATTTTTCCAAGTATTTTTTAATATAATATATAATTAAATTTAATTTTTTTATTAAATTTTAACCAAATATTTTATTATATTTTTTTAAATAAATAAATAAATAATCAATAAATAAATAAATAAATAATCAATAAATAAATTGTTAAAAAGTCATTAATTTTAGTTTTAATAATTAGTTTTAACTTTATTAATATTAATATATTTTATGATAAAGAGTTACAAATATTTAAATTATAAATAAAATTGCAAGGTTTTTTTTTATTAATACATTCAATTCAATACATTACATTTTAATACATTTATCACATATTTCATTTCATCTATTCTAACAATAAATAATTTGATAATAAAAAATTTTATATTTTATATTTATATATTTATATATTACATAATTTTAATTATCAACTAATTTGTTTTTTTTAAAAAAAAAAAATAATAATAATAATTATAAATTTATAAATTATATTTAATAAAGTTTTAAAATATTTTATTAAAAAATAAAATAAATAATATTTCATTATAAAGATAAAAAATTTTTTTATATTTTTTTGCACAGTAAAATAAAGAATTAAAAAAAAAAAACTTAAAATATACCAGAATACCAACAAACTGCAAATTATTAAAAATAACATAATATATCAAAAAAAAAATTTTTTTTTATATTTTATATTTCTTTATATTTAATTAAATAAATAAAAAAAATATTTACATATATAATATTTCGAATAGAAAATAATAAATAAAATATATAATGAGATTTATAATATAATATAAAAAATCTTTTATATACATTTTTTTAATTAAAGCTTCAAAAAAAATAATAATATAAAACCATTTCTATCGTATAATCCAAATTAAAATAAAATAATTAATCACTATACTAAAAACTCAGTGGAGAAAAAAAGAAAACGAAAAGAAAAAAAAAAATTAATAAAATATATTATTACATATTATATACAAGTATACATATATATATATAAAACATGACTAAAAAAGAAGATGAGAAACTAACAATAAATGAAGTATATAATGGCAATGGCAAACATAAAGAATGGTCTAATAAACAGGCCAGAATTAAAGCAATAGAGCTTATTAAAGAATTTGAAACTATGGGTATCAAAAAGTAATAAATATAAAATTAATTATATATACACATATATATAATATTGTTATTATTTGATTTTATTATTATTATTGTTATTTCAATATTAAAATCATTATTCACATCATCCATATTACAAATATAAAACATAAATAAAATAGAAATGATGATAAAATGTTTATAACAAAAGAAATAGCAAAGCGAATGAAAGCAGAAGCCAAAGAAGAAGAAAGAAAGCATTATTCTACATTTAGAAAATTTGCTAAAATGGTTGCTCATGTAATTAAAAAAATAATTGATATTTTAAATATAAAAAATATTATTATCATAATAAAAATGTTAATAATAATAATAATTATATTAATTATTACTAATCATGTTTTTTTCTTCTATTTATTATATAAAAATTGGATTATTTATATATATAACATATCTTTATTAAAAAAAGTCATCATACTTTAATACATTTATTATGCTTATTATTTTAGCTAATGTTATTACTATAGCACTTGAAACAGAAGAATTATCAAAAAAAGAAATAGGAGCTTCTTCTTCACCATTTTATCATTATATTGATAATATTTACCTCTCTATTTACACATTTGAATTTTTACTTAAATGGTATGCAGATAGAGGAGACTATTGGAATAATGGATATAATATTTTTGATTTTCTTGTATTATTTATATCATATGTTACATGGGTTATTGGAATGATGGGTTCACTTTCTACAAAATTTTCATTCCTTCGTGTATTAAGAGGTAATAAATATTTATTTTATTTACTTATATATATATATTAAATAGATAAAATAATATATATATATATATAAGCAAAATTTTTATATAAAAAAATAATATAAAATAATATTAAATACTTAAAAAAAAGAAAACTTTTTTTATTAAATATATATCTTTATTCATACATATATATAAATTGAAATATTTGTTTTTTTTTTTTTTTTTTTTTTTTTACAAAAAATTAATAAAATAAATTAAATTAAATTAGCTTTAAGAGCTTTACGTTCTTTTCGTTCAATTTCATTCATTCATAATTTACAAGTTATTGTTAATGCCTTAACTCAAACACTTAAAAATGATATTATTGATGTCATTTTAATGCTTTTACTTATTATGTTTGTTTTCGCTGTATCAGGTGTATATTTCTTTGGACAAGATGCATCTAATGTAGATGCTTATAGTTCGTGGCATTCCATTGGAAAATCATTTTATGTTATATGGATTTTAGTAACGGTAAATCTTTTACAAAAAACAAAAATTTAATGATATATATATAAATCAAGCGATGTATCATATATTATAAATCATATATATTATTCTAATATATATAATAAAACTACTTTTTTTTTTTTTATTTTGCTATTTTTTTTTTATAAAATATATATATAAAGTCTGATGGTTGGACTCAATATTCATATGATTTAGAACAATATGGGTATAGAATGCACCAATTTTTTTTTGTAATTTTCATTTTTATAGGAAATATGATTTTTACTAATATTTTTATTGCTATTATTTGTCAAGTAAGATTAATAATTACAAAATTGCATATAACTATAAAGATATAACATAACATAATATAATTTCAAAAAAAAAAAAAAAAAAAACTTATTTTTATTTCCTAAATCATAAATATAAATAATTAATATATATATATTCACAATTTATATGTAAATAATAAATTAAATTAGAATATTGATAATGCAACAAATAAAGATAAAGCTATTCAAAAACATAAATTAATGTTATCTAGAAAAGAGAAACAAGATTATTTCTTAAAGAAACAAAAAGAAGATATGGAGAAGTTAATTTCAAAAAAGGTATATAAAAAAAAACTTTTTTTTTTTAACATTTCATATATACATAATAACAAATATATTATTAAAGAGGGAAAAAAGTTACAAATATTTATGCATATATACTTTATATTTTAAATTTACTTTCATTTACATACATGACTCTAATTGTTAATTAAATAAATAAAAATAAAAATGAAAATAAAAATAAAAAATATTCCTAAATTATTATTATTATTATTTAAAAAAATAAATTATAATATTATCATAGAAATTTCTTAAAGACGGTGATATGCAAGAACTTTTACAAAAAGCTGCTGGTAAGCTAAGACATGAAGATATGATACCAATGTCCTATTTAGCGTGTTCATTATTATGGATGGAAACTTATTTAGTTACATTAAACTACCATGAAAATACTATGTATAGGTAAAATATAATAAAATTTTCAAATTAAAATAAATATATATGTTTTATTATTATTTATTTATTTATTTATTTATTTATTTATTTATTTATTTATTTATTTATTTATTTATTTAATTAATTATTTATTTATTTATTTATTTATTTATTTATTTATTTATTTACTTTATTTATTTATTTATTTATTTATTTATTTAATATTTTAGATCACAACAAGCACATTTTCATATTGCAAATACCTTATGTGAGTTAGTAGATAGACAACTAAATGATTCCTAATTCCTAAACCATATATACTACATTAAAAAATTGAAAAAAATATAAATACAAAATATAACTATAAATTAAATATAAACACATATTTTATTTATAATATTTTTTTTTTATCTTATTAATATAAATAAAATAAAAATAATAATTAAAAAAATAAATAAATAATGGTTAATGTGTATATCAAATTTTTTAACTTTAAAAAAGATAAAATTAAGTTTTTATATATTAAGTTTTTATATATTACATTATAGTTATATGTTCAATATTAATAATATGTAATTAATGAAATAATTTTAATACTCTTTTTTCTTTATTTAATTTTTTTTTTTTTTTTTTTTATTTTATTTTTTGTTTCTTTTATAAATTTTAATTATATTCTTATTATAATTATATATATATTTTTATTTGTATATTTATTTATTTATTTATTTATTTATTTATTTGTATATTTATTTATTTATTTATTTATATTTATTTATTTATTTATTTATATTTATTTATTTATTTATTTATTTATTTATTATCTATTTATTTTTATTTACTTAATTATTATTCTTATAATTTTGTATTTTATATTATTATTATTATAATCTTCATAATTTTTTATTATTTATTTATATTTGTTATGCTTATAATACATCATACTTATATATATATATATATATTGAAAAAAGTGTTATTTTTTTTTATGGTTTATGTTTTAATATTTAATTTTTTTTTCTTATTATTCAAATATAACAAAATTAGGGTATTTCTTTTCTATAACATCATGCATTTGGTTAATACGTTCAGCATACCAATCACCAACCTAATTAAATATATTAATTTATAAATATATAAAATGATCATAATTAATAAATAATTAATTATTAATTAATATTAAATATATATATATATATAAAGAAAAAAAAAAAAGAAGAAAAAAAAAATACCTTTAATGAAATATCAGTTTGTACATCTGGGTTGGCTTCCTTTTCAGCAGTTAAAGTTAAATAGTATGAACATAAAGCATATTCACATAATTTATTTGCTAATTGATTAATAGAATCATTAATAAACTTTTCACAAACTTGTAAAAAGAAATGAATATCTAAAACAAATTGTTGAACACCACCAGTTGTAAAAACTAATAAAAATAATATTAATTTTTAATATATTATATAAAAAAAAATGATTATTACTATGATTATTATTATTTTTTTAACTATTATTAATTATTAAATATTTTATATAATTCAATTTAAAATAAATAAATAAATAATATAATATATAACTTAAATCATTAAACTTACCACAAGAATCAATTTTATTAATTAATTTAAGGAAGATATCTTCAAATATTAATGGATATAAAACATTGATATCCAGTATTGAATATTTATTAATATCAAACTTATAAATATCATCTGTAAACTATAATATAATAATAAAAAATATTAAATAATTATAATAATAAAATATATTAAATATACAGAACAAAAAAGAAACAGTAATAATAATAAAATATTAATAAATATAATATATAATTATTATAATTAATTTTAAAATAAGAAAAGAAATATTATTATATTTATTACATAAATTAAAAGAAAAAATAAATTTTTTATATATTAATTATATATACCTTAATAATTTCATTTGTAGGACTGGAATCATCAGAAATATTTTCCTCCTATAAATAACAAAATATAAGCAATAATAATAATAATAATAATAATAATAATTTTATAGATATTAATTTAATTATATAATTTCAACATAATTATATAATTCTAATATATTTTATATATAATTAAAAAAAAATTTTTATACAATTTGATAATTTGGACTTGGTAAGATAGTATTATTTTCTAAGAAATAATCTGATAACAATGAACAAGTGAATTTTTCCATTTCTCCAACGATTCCTATTTAATATAATAGAATAATAATAATAATAATAATAATAATAATAATTTATATTAATTTATATTAATTTATATTAATTTAATATATTATGAAAAATAAAAATAAAAATAAGTAAATTTAATAAATTCTATTAACATTTTATATATATACCTTGTAATTTTACTAATAGCTCATCCATTTCTGGTATAGGTCTATCAAATTCTTTCTATAATATTTGAAAAACAAAAAAGAAGATAAAAAAATAAAATCAGTATTACAAAAATTTTATTATATAGTTTCATATTATTATATACATACCTTTAATCTTTCTATTAGTGATGGTAATATATACTTTATAACATATACACAATTTTGAAGAACAGCTAAATTCTATTAATTATTTTTTTTTTAAAAAAAAATAATATAACATAAATATAAAAATTTATATATATATATGGCATTAATTTATGTTATTATTATTATTATTATTATGATTATGATTATGATTATGATTATGATTATGATTATGATTATTATGATTATTATTATTATAATTAAAAGATAAAAAAATCAAATATTACCTGATTATTTGTTAATTTGTTTTTCATTAAAATATTATTTAAACTATTAATATATTCTAATATTAATAAAGTAAAGCATTTTATCACATCTTCATAGAACTAGTAATAATAATATATAAATATATAGATTATAATTAAAATATTGTTTATAAAATAAATATAAATATATAGATTACAATTAAAATCAATTGTTTATAATATAAATAAAAGTAAAATATATATATATATTTATATATAACATAACTTACTGTTATATTCATTAAGCATTTAGTATTTGTTTCAAATTTCATAATAATTTCTTCAAATGTTATCAAACTTGATGTTAATGTTACGGATTTATCATCTTAATGATATTATTGTTTAATTATAATAAAGTTTAATTTATTAAATTAAAAAGTTTATTTTTATTTTTGATTTAAAAAATATTATTATTAATTATTATTAATTTATTATTCTATTTTTTTTTTTTTTTTTTTTTTTTTTTTTTTTAATTTTCTTTATAATAAAATACCTATTTTTTTCATATTTTTTGTAGATTCATTTACAACAAGATTATCTTTAGATAAAGCTAAATAAATATTATTCTTTTCAATTTCACAATAATGATTTATGGATAAAATAATATCTTTTCTAAGTTTATCTAAAATATATTGATTCATATCTAATCCAACAGATTTAAGCTTAAAAAAAATTATTATATTAACAAAATATATAAATGAATGGTTATAAAATAAATGAATAAATGAATAGTAAAAAAAAAAAAAAAAAAAAAATATTAATTTTTTAATTAATAATAATAATAATATAATATTTTTATATATTTATTATAATTTTTTTTTTTTTTTGTTCTTTGTTTAATATTAAATTTACCATTTTAATTTGTTCATTTGTAGTTTCAATACATTCTCTTGCTACTGAAAAATTAGATTTAGATTTTAAAACTTGATTTCTAAAAATAGAAATATATTTATCAATTTCTTTAATAACCCAAATAATAAAGTATGAACTCATTTTAGGATCTTTAAATGAATCATTATACCATTCACATGTATTCTTAATTAATGTAAAATCAATAGTAGCTAATTCCTTAATATATTGATTAGTTTCACCATTAAATACTAATTGACTAATATGTATATAATATTTTATTTTTATTTATTTAAAAATTTAATAAAAAAAATAAAAAATAAAAATAAAAAGCAATTAGTAATTAATTAAAAGCATGTTAAATCAATATAAATAAATATATATTTATAAAATTATTAATATTTAATATTTATTATTATTTATAAAAATTTATTAAATTTATATCAAATAAAATAGTTAATAAATATAATAAAATATAAATATTTACCGAATTCTATGAGAAATTAATTCACTTCTAGAAGATAAGAATATTTCTTGTGCCTAAACACAATATTATATATAAAAATAATAATATTAAATAATAACAATTTAAGTATATAATATTATATTCTTTTCTTTTTTTCTTCTTTTTTTTTTTTTTTTTTTTTTTTTTAATTGCTTATTTATTTATTTTTTTAATATATTATATTAAGATTTTTTTTTACCTTTTCAGCCTTGTCAAGTTTTAATAAACGATTAATATTATTTCTAACCTGAGATTTTATAAGTAAAGGATCTGATAATTCATTACAAATAGATGTAACTAAACTAGAAATTTTTCCATCTAAAGTTTTTCTATAACTTCTAATTTTTTGATTATCTTCCATAGATAAAACACTTTTAGCTTTTTCAATTAAAACAACAGCTTTATCAAAATCTCTTTGAGCAATTAAAACATCTAATTCATCAGGAAGTTCATTTAACCAATTAATATCAGTTGGATCTAAATCATCTTTAAATGTTGTTTTCTGAGATGTAAAAGTAGAAATGGATATACGTTTTGATCTTCTACGTTTATCAAGTTCCTATATAAATAATAATAATAATAATAATAATAATAATAATAATAATAATAATAATAATAATAATAATAGTAATAATTTTAAAATTAATTATAAATTAACCAAAATATATATATATATATTATAATAATAATTGAATAAATATTTAATATTATATGTAACAATTAATAATTATTAATCAATTACTTCTGCTCTACTTATTAAAGGACCTAAAAAAAAAATTAATAGAAAATTGAAAATAAAATATTTTATAAATTACATGTATAAGTTAAAAAAAAAAAAAATTATATTAATATATATATATATATATAAATCACATTTATAATAAATATAATATATAAATTAATATTTACCAGGAGTATCCTTTTCAGAAGATACTTCACTTTTAAATTCATCATTTTCTTGTGATTTAGCAATATTAATATTATTCTTTAATGAACGTAAAAATATTATAAAGTTTCCTAAATTATCACAATAATAATTAATTGGAGTTGTTTCCTTAGTAGAACTAACTCTTACTATACTTTGTGGTTCTATTTTTTTTTTTTTTTTTGTTATTGTTGTTGTTGTTGAGTTTATTGATTAATTTAAAATTTAATGAACGTCATATAATGATGATGATTATTATCAAATGATAATATTTTTTATTATAATAATATAAAAAAATAGAAATAAAAAAAAATAATAATAATAATGATAACCAAGTTATTAAATATTAATTAAATTGAATAATTAATAAAAAAAAAAACTAAAAAAAAAAAAAAAATATTTAAAATACATACTAAATTCTTCTATCTTGATTTCATTTAATGGGTAGCATTTATCAAAAATATGAACATATTTTCCTTTACTTGATTCCTTTCTATAAATACTAATTAAAACATCATTACATAAATATAGATCTATATTATTTTTAACTGTTTTAGTAAAAGAATTATTAACTTCTGAAACGTTTTCTAATATAGTGACCAATTCTCTACTGGATGATTCCGTTAGATATTTCTTTTTTTTAAAAAAATTATTGATGGAATATATTGAAATACATAAAAAGATGTAGAATAATAATAATAATAATAATAATATATAATATTGATATTGAAAAAATAAATAAATTAATATATATATATATATCTTTTTAAATATAATTATGTATGTATATATACATATAAATTAAATATCTTTTTTTTTTTTATCAAATCCATACATCAATTCCTTCCACGTTATCATACAAAAATTGTAATCGTTGGTCTAATTTATTAACAATAAGACTTCCTTCTGTTTCAGCTGAAGACTGTGAGGATGTATCATCCACTATATATTATTGATATAAATAATAAAAATAATAAAAATAAATAAATAAATATAAAATATATATATATATAATTTACAAATAATATACAAATAATCATAATAATAAAACAATAAATATAATAGAAAAAAAAAAAATAGAAAAAAAAGTAGAGATATACATGTAATTATACATATATATATTTAAATAATATTGAAATTATTATTAAATGTTTATAAACAAATATTTATATTTACTGTTATCTTCATCGTCTCTAACACTGTCATTAACAACTTTTAATTCGTTTAATAAATTTCTTAAAACTAACATATCACTTTCCATTTGTATTAAAAATAATAAAAAAACAAGTTAAGGAAATTTTTATTCTTTTATATTTTTATATTCTTTAAATTTAGGTACTATTTTTTTTATATATAAAGGATATTTGATATTTCTTTGGAAATTTTAATAAATTCTGTATAATTTTTACAAACATTTTTCTGTAATTCAACTGCTGCTGATGATTTTGCTGAAGCTAAATCTTCAGAATAAAGACGAACAGCTTCTTCTGAATAAGGTGGAAGAATTCTTTCTAAATCTTTATATATATATATATTCAATATTAATATTAATATTAATAAAAATTATATATAAGAAATTTTAATATATTGAATTTCATAATATAATATTTTTATTTCTATTTCCATTTTATCTTATTAAATAAAGTAAAAAAATAAAATAAAAGTAATTCTATGTAAATATTATTTAAATATTAAGCTTCAATTAAAATAAAAAAAATTACAATATTAATAACAATAATAATATTTAACAATATATTTTAAATTTTTTATTTCTAAATAAATATATATATATATAAATACATTTCACTGCATTAAAATTTTCTGAACCCAATGCACTAATATCTAGAGCTGGAGCCTTATTAATAGGATTTCCTCCTCTTGAACTGTATCTTATATGACCTTTATTACCTTTTTTTATTAAGATAATTGCAAATTAATAATAAAAATATATATATTATTTATATTATTTTGTATATTAAGAAATGTATGATTCATTTAATTTAAAATATATTTAATTTATATAAATTTTATAAATTTGAATATGTTTTTAAAATTGAAAAAAAAAATAAAGTATAATTGTATATCAATTTTAATTTGTTTTAATAATTTATTATATTCAAAAATTGATATTTGAATAATTGATTATTATAAAAAAAAAAAAAGCAAATTTGTGATAGATATTCCCAAATGTATAATAATATTTAAACACATTTTAATATATATATATATATATAAAAGAAAGAAAGAAAGGAAAAAGAAATAAAATTAGTCTATTTTTTTAAATAACATATTTACTTGTATTTATTATTAAGAATTTATAAATGTTTACCAACCTAAGCCATAACCATCATCCATTTTGTTATTTAATTATTTAAATTATGAATATCCAAAAAAAAAAAAAAATATGAAAAAAAGGTATATATGTACAAATATATTAATTTGAAAGATATATTTTGTATATCTTTTATATTTAATTATTTTATTTTTTTAATTTCTTGATATTAAATAAATAATTGTTGTTTTATCTTTGTTTTGTTTTTAAATTAAATAATTCTTATTCATATATATACATTTTATTTTTTTTTTTTTTCTGTTTTGGTTTTTTATTTTATTATTATTTTATTTTTATTATTATTATTATTATTATTTTATTTTTATTATTATTATTATTATTATTATTTTATTTTTATTATTATTATTATTATTATTATTATAATTATTATTATTATTATTATTATTATTATTATTATTATTATTATTATTATTATTATTATTATTATTATTATTATTATTATTATTATTATTATTATTATTATTACAATATATTCATTATTTTTAAAACTTATTTATATATACATATCTTATTTTTAGTTTGTATTTATTTATTTATTTATTTATTTATTTATTTATTTATTTATTTATTTATTTATTTATTTATTTATTTATTTATTTATTTATTTATTTATTTATTTATTTATTTATTTATTTATTTATTTATTTATTTATTTATATATTCTTAATTATTTCTTAAAATCTAATAATATAATTTTTAAACTATAATTATTGTATTATTTAATATATATTAGATAGTTAGAAACTCTATTTAAACTTTTTAAACATTTTATTATTTCAAATTTATTATACTAAAACATAATTTAATGATTCATTTATAATCATACTAACAAAAAGAAAAAACTTTATTATTATAATCAAAAAAAATACTTATTTTAAAAATTATCTTATTTTTGATAATACAGTAATATCCAATAAATTTTAATATTCAATTATTAATAAAAAAAAAATGTTTAAAAAAAAAATCAGTTTAAAACCTTTTACTAATAATATTAAAACATAATCCTTATAAGAATTGAATGAAAGTAAAAGTCTATTTATATATTTATTTATTAATATATTAATAAATAAAATGAAAATTTTTAACTAAAATTTGAAATTTTGACTTATTTTCTCTTTTAATTTTATGTGAATTAATATTATACTTAAAATTAATTATATATTGAATATATTATTTAAAATTTATATAAATAATTATTATAATTATTTTTTTTTTTAAAAAAAAAAAAATCTTAGTCTAAAAAAGAAAACACACCAACACACCTCCTAGTATTTTATTTGTATTTATAAAGTTTATTAAAAATATTTTTTTTAAATAAAGAACAAAGTAAAAATAAAATATATTATTTTAAAAATAATAGAAACCTCATATACGATAAATTTCTTTTTAATATGATTATATCTGATGTAAAAAAAGTTTGATAAATTTTTTTTATTTATTAAAATGATAGATGATATTTATTAGCCAATTTAAAAGCAAAGCATTTAAAATTTAATATCAAAATATTATAATATAAAATATAATGTTTTTTTTTTTTTTTTTTTAGACTAGAATTAATCTTTATTAATTTAAATTAAACATACAGTAGGGAATATACAATACATGAAATGTAAAATAAAAAGCAGAAATAAAAGAAACAAAAGAATAGAAATAATAAAAATTTATTACAGATACTAATCCAATTAAAAATATTAAATAAACAAAAAGAAAAGGAAAGAAGTTAAACTTCAAACTTCTCCTATTCAACGAATGTAATATCATTTGAATCGATGCTGGAACAAATTTCATTCCTTATCTTTTAGATATCGACGCTCTTGAAGCCGACGGGAGAGTTCTTATTGTATCTTTTTTTTTTTTTTTTCTTTTTTTTTAGCACACAATTGAGTTTAAATATTAATATACATGAATCATAAAAAAAAAAACACATAATAATTAAAAATGATACTAAAAAAATAAAAAACCTGTTAAATATTATAGATAATAATGAATAATACTGAAGAGTATAAAGTAGTATAATAAACGTAAAGACAATAAATCCATACTAGCCCTTAATTCTACTTATATATTTAAAGTAAAATTGATCTATCCTATTCCACAAATGATATTTCAAAAAAAAAAAAAAAAAAAAAAAAAAAAAAAACATTTTCAAAATTTTTTTTTTTTTTTTTTTTTTTTTTTTATGGCACACAATTTGTACGTCAACTTTATTGAATTTAAATATTAAAATACATGAATCATAAAAAAACACATAATGAAAAAATGATACTAAAAAAAATAAAAACCAGTAATATATTATAGATAATAGTAAATAATACTGGAGGAAAAAAAGTAGTATAATAATATTTAAAAACAATAAATCCATACAAGCCCTTAATTCTAAATATAGAATTAAAGTAAAATTGATCTATCCTATTCCACTAGGGTCGGAAATAGGATCGGCATTTGCCCTACTAGGCTGTCCTACTGTGTTATCAGCATTGACGTTCCTGGAGAGGTTGGTTTTAAATTTATTGAACAATATATGTTGTCTTTTACAGACAACAGGCATGATATCATTCAATAGAGCCGCAGATCGCAACAAGAATGGGGATTTTGAATAAGTACCAGATTCAGTCTGACACTTAAACAAACATTCCCATTCCATTTTGTATGGACTATTGTTAATTCTATCACTAAAACCATAATCCCTTCCACCAATTAAAAAAATATAAATACTGTACCTATTAACTATTTTTTTATTACCTAATATATCTATATTACTAATACTATTAAACCTCATATTATTACTATTTTTATAACCCTTAACAATACTATTAATTCTATTATCTACATTAGGGTTATTACTGATCCTAACTAAACTATTAAAAAGACTATCTAAAAAATAAAAAAAATTTCTATCTAGATCAGAGAAGTGATCAATACGAAGATTTTTAAATAAGAAACAATTTATAAACCAATGATCAATTCTCTGATAACTGTCACAATGGAAACAACATGAACAACAATTAGGACAAGAATTATTAATCATTTTTGCAGCTTTAGCAACTCTAGCATCGATTTTATATCCACATCTTGCCCTAAGTATCCACCTAAAACCTTTGCTATATTCAGGATATTCTAGATTAAGTTTTAAGTAATTCCTTGATTCTTCAAATTTGTACATTTTATAAGTTTTAGCTTTAATTGATTTATCACTGTTCATGTCTCTGTCCCAATAGAATTCCATAATTTCTTTAGAAGAGGATGAAATATTGTTTAATTTATCATTTAATATTTTACTTTCTTTGTCCCAAGTCCATTTTCTTGTTGTAGCAACATTATTAACTATCTTAGAGATAATGCAGTTGGAGTCCTTCCACTTATTAAAACATCTAACCTGAGCTAAAGCACATTTACCAGAAAGTGGAGGAATATTGAGTTCTTTTGAGATGCAATAAATAGAAACAAAAGAATTAGGTTTCGAGTAGCCTAAAATCCAATAAAAACCTTTGTTAATAATTGTTTGTGTAGAACTAGTATTGTTTTTGTTAGAACCAAGCAAAGGAGCGTAATAGGAAACTTGTCCAATAACTTTTGCAGAGAATAAAGTTCTTTTAAGAGGAATAGGAATCAGATCATTTTTTAAAAAACCTTGAATTGAAAACAAAGCCTTACTAACTTTATTTTTCATTTTACTAATAACGAATTTTAAATCTAGAGTTTTGTGAAAGGGAACACCAAGGTAAGTATAACAATCTGTTTTAGGGATTGGGATTCCTGTTAAATAAAAGGTAGGTCTTCTCTAAGAATATATTCCGAATTTTCATGTCTAACAGCAAATGTGGCACATTTATTAATTCCAAAAGTCATCTCATTGTCCTTAGCCCATTTACTAACTGAGCGAAGAAGTTTATTCATACGAGATCTACTAGGGGCACAAAGAACAATATCATCAGCAAATAATCCTCCACAGCAATATTCAGTATCTATTTTCACACCATTATGCAGGCAATCGTTGAAGATGTCGTTGATAAACAAATTAAAAAGTATAGGAGATAAGGGACATCCTTGTCGAACTCCTTTAAGTATACTGAAGGAATCGGAAACATTTTCAAAAGACTTTTGTTTTCTTTGTCTCTGAACAAGTTTTTTTTTTTTTTTTGGTAAAACTTTACCACATATTTTTATATTAAGAATTGCGTATATAACAATTCAAATGATGGTACATTTTTATATTTAGAATATATAATATATAATATCTACAATTAAAAAAAAAAAAAAAAAAAAAAATTTTTTTTTTTGTTTAAGTTTTTTTTTTAATTTTTTTAATTTTTTTTTTTTATTTTTTTATTTTTTTATTTATTCTACTTTTATGTTTGTTTAAAAAAAAAAAAAACATAAAAACTAAATATTTACAATAAAATTTTTAAAAAGTTACATATAAATAAAAAATATAATGTAACTAATTAAATCTCTAAAAAAAAAAAAAAGAAATTATTTTTAATAATAAATCAATTCTAAATGATTAAATTTCTAATATTTATAAAAAAATAAAATTAAAAGAATAAAAGTTTTTATATATTTTATACATAAATATATAAATACTGTTTGTTCTATTTTTTTTTTAAAAAAAAAAAAATTTAACATTGATGTTATTGGGTGTGTGTATGTTTATGATGTTGGGAATTATACAACATTTTTATCTTTTTTCTTATTGTTAATTATTGTTAATTCAATTTAATGTTTTAAAATACTCATAATCATTGATTGATAAATTATTCAAAAAAATCATTATTATTTTTTTTTATCATTTCAATAAAGTATTTATTATTTTTGTTTTATAATATTAAACAATTATACAAAACTTATTGATTTGTATATTAATAAAGTTGTTTTTTTTTTCTACATTTTAACTTTAAACATAAAAAAATTAAAATAAAAAAAATATTAAAATATTATATTACTTATTATACATATATATATAATAATTAATTGATTATTTCCCATTTTGGTAATAAACTGTTTTGTCATTATTTCACTAATTTTAAATATTAATGAATATAAAAAATGAAAATATTTAATAAAACAAAAAATAATTATATAAATTTATTTAATTATTATTTTCCTTATATATTTATTTTAAAACCTATTTTTGTCATAGGATTTATAATAAATTATGCATATTAAGGAATAATAATTTTTTCTAAATAAATTAAAAATTATTTTCTTTTTTACTATATATAATATTTTCACTTTTCAAAAATAAATTTTAAATATATTATAATATATATAAATGAATTAACTTTTAAAAAATTGTATGTATAAGAAAAAAGATCTTAAATATTGCTTATTAATATTAATGAAATTAGATATGGTTTTTTAAATAATAATGTTAACATAAGATAAAATTATTTTCTTTTTTTTTTTTGAAAAAATATATATATAATAAAAAAAATTATATTTATAAATATTTAACATTAAGATATGATTTAGTATTGTGGGATAGTAGAGAAACCAGATTTATTCCAAATTGGTGGAACAGAAGATAAGAAAGAAACACCTCTTGAAGCTCTTCTGGCACGTCTTTCATGACTCTTCTTAGAGCTAACTCTCTTTGGAATTGCTGTGAATTTTCCATTCTTAATTAATTCACTACCAATAACATTTTGTTCTGGACGGCATAAACAACAAGTTGGGAAAACACCATCGAATTTAGTAGATAAATTACGACCGAGAGTGTAACCATCATTGAAACATTCCTTAACACAAACTAAATCACCACGTCTTAAAATAATTTCATCTGATTGTTTTGGAGTCCATGAAACCATACATTTGTAAGCTCTGTTCTTAGCTAAAGAATAGTTTTCAGCTTGACTAGTTTCACTTAAAAGAACTTCCATTTCAACAACAACTTCAGATGGAGCTTCTTTTGGTTGAGTAACTCCTGGAATAACTGGTAATTCTGGTAACTCGAATTTACTGTCTTTTCTGTAACTCTTGTAACCAACACCAGCAATTAAAGCGAAAGCAGCACCAGTGAAAGCAATTGCTCCAACATGACTAGAACTTTCTTTCTTTGTTTCATTTTCTTTACTTTCAACAGTTTCTAGAATTTCAGATGGTGGACCAATTGGTTCTGGTGCTGGGGTTGGTGGAACTGGTGCTGGTGGTGGTACAATTCCTGGATTTTGTGGTTGTATTTCTGGTTGAACTTCTGGTTGAACTTCTGGTTGTATCATTTCTTTTTGAACAACAGCTTGTTCTCTTTCATATTCCATTAATTGAGCTTCATTGAAATATGGTTCATTGTTTTGTGGATATGTACCAGGAGCATTGTATTGTGCGAATGTGAAATTAATAGCGATAGTGAATAATAATGCGACAATGATATATGATTTCATGTTGAATATTTATATTATATTTTTTAATCTTTTATATATATAGTGTTAAAAAAAAAGTATAAACATTTTCTAGTTAATATTTACTTTCAGTATTATAAAACTCTTTATTAAAAACATAATAAATTACTTACCAGTAAATAAATTATATATTGCGATATTTAATAATTTAAATAATATGATTTATATTTCCTTAATATTTGTCTTGAATCTATTATATGTATAAATAAAATAATATTATAATCATATTAATATTTATCTCAATTATATTTATAAATTTTATTTATAAACAAATGGTTTTTATAATATTTAAAATAAAAATTATTAATCTTGATTGTTATTGTCGTATCTATTTTATTAACTACTTTTATTATTGATAAAGCAATATATAAATTCTAAATTTTATTTCTCTTTTTTTTTTTTTTTTTTTTTCTTTCTTTTTTACTTAAATATATATATATCTTAATGATTATTTATGACAGAAAATAACTTATTTAAAATATTTACATTAATTTTAAGTACACAAGATAAAATAATAGGGAAATATTATTATATTTGATTGTTTGATATTCTTTAAAATATTTTTTACAAATGAATTAAAAAACTTTATTCAAAAAAAAAAAGTTTTTTAAATGCGATTTAAGCAATTAAAGCGTTTAATAAATATGATTATATTTTGTACAAAGTTGCGAGTGTTTAAAACTTTTAATAAAGTTTTGATTGAAATTTTATAATTATTATCAATACAAATTTTCAAATGTAAATTTTGTAAAAATAAAAGAAAAAAAAAAAAAAAAGAATTTTTTTTTTGAATTTTTATTTTATTTATATTTTTCAATAAATTCATTGATTAATATAAAAATTTTATATATATTATATTTATAATTATTTTAATTATTATAATATATAAAAAAAAAATTTAATAAAGATAATATATAATGTATACAATGAAACTATATTAATTTAATATATTAATAAATAGTTTCTTGATTTTATTATATCATCATTATATAATTATTAATGTTTTAAATTAATGTTTTAAAACTTAAATAAAGAAAAATGATAATTAATTAAATTAATATTTACCATATATTAAAAATTAACTTTTTTCTATTCAATTAATAAAATGGATAATATAATAAGCTTTAAAAAAAAAAAAAAAAATCCAAATAATCTTATTTGTTTTTCATATTTCGTTATATAAAAAAAAACTTTATCTCAAATTTAATAAATTGTCTATATATTATTAATATACTATAATATATGAACAATAGTTATATTTATATTGTATTATTATTTTTATAAATAAAAATTTGCGGTATATCCGAAATTTTATTATTTATTTTTTAAAAATAATAGCACAAATTAAAATGATGTACAACATAAAATTAATATATTTATAAATATTAAAATTATTATTTATATATAAAAGTTTGAAGAAAATTATTTATAATATATTAGAATATAATATATGAGCATATATTATAATATATATAATTATATTAATGAGAAATTTATCATAGAGTATAATATCATTTAATTAATTAAAAGGTCAACTAAAATTAGTAATTTTTATATTTATTTTATATTTATAAACAATAACTATTTTTTTTTTTATAATTATTACTTATTTAATACAATAATTATGTTAATCATTATAAATATATTTATATATATTATTATATATTAATATTATATTATATATTTAAATAATAGAAATATATTATTAATATACAATATATATAATTTATAATATTTTTTTTTGAAATGGTAATTACATAATTTAATATAATATAATACGAATAAAAGTTATGATTAATTAATAAATATTATAAAAACGAAAAAAAGAAAACTCAATAATAAATATTTTTTAATAAATTTTAAGCATTAAAAAGAGAGACTTTTTTAAATTATAGTGATAAAAAATATGAAACCTTTTTTTATTTTATTATAACTATTTATTTTTCATTATTAATTATTTTTTTATAATTTATCAAAGAAATGCAATAATATTAAAGATTTAAATAGAAATGAAAACCTTTAATGTATGCATAATATATTTTAATACATTTTTATATTTATTGGGGTGGGATCCAGCTCCAGTTGGGTAAGCAAGGTTGATAGGATTCATTAAATATTCAATTGACTTACCTCAAGTTGAAGCTTTAATATTTTTATAATCGTAAGGACTTGTGGACAAAAGAGGATATTTGAAGACTGTGTTTATGAATATAAAGAAATAAGTTATTCTATATTCCATCATACCAATGATAACGACCACAGTGAGAAGAAAATGGTTCCGTTCTGATGCTCATGGTAAAAAGAAGACTAAGTAGGAATGAATAGAAACCATGCTCTAGCAGAACGTAACGACGTAAATAGAATGACGACATTGAATAGATATGCAATAAAACATCACCCTACAAGTACACCTGTAATATACTTATGGGAGATGGGTAACCATATGTTAATTTAATTATTTTTTAAAATACTTTTAATTTAAACAAGATATTCTTTTAAATTAAAATAATATCATAAATAAAAACTTATTAATGAACTATTTTATTAGTATTATAAAAAAATTATTAAATTCTTTCATAATACTAAATAATAATGAATAATAATTATAATAAAAAAAACATAAAACAATTATTCTAGAAAATCTTAATATTCTTTTTTAATTTTGTTTTAATTATTAGATTATTAATTTAAGCTAATTAATAATTATTATATCAAAGATTATAACAAAGAATAAAATTAATTTAAATTAATTGAAAATAAAAAATTAGTTTTCATTATTTATATTAAATGATTTTCTTATTAAATAATTTCATTCATTTATTTATTTGGAGTTTTATTGGTTAATATATCCACGTTTTAACCTTTAAAATTTTTAAAGTTTAAAATTTTATTTTTGAAAATTTAAAAAAAAACTAAATAAAGAAATTATAAAAAAAAAAGTAAAAATTATTGGTGTTGCTGTTGTTACAATCAGTTTAGTATATATGATAATTTAATGGTTTTTTTTATTTTAAATTGTTTTGATTACTCAAGGATGTTTGTTTACTTTTATTATAATGAGAAATAATGGATATGAATATAAATAATACGAGTAAATACTTTTTAAAGAATGTTAAAGCTTTAAACTTTGAATTATAATATTATTATCATTATCATTATAATATTATTATAACGATAATGATAATGAGATATGAACAATGAATAATATGAAATGTTACATTAAAAATTAAAACATTTATTTTTTAAATACTTTTACAATGCTTTTTGCAAAATAGCATGAAGTAAAAAAAATATATTATAATAATTAAATAATTATAAAATGAAACTATTAATGTTGTACAAATTTCTTTATATTAATTCAGATCAATTTTAAAATATAAAAAAAATAAAATTTAAAATAAATAAAAATAAATAAACAAATAAATAAACAAATAAATAAATAATATTTTATTTATATTTTTTTATTTGGATTGTTTAAATATATTATAAAATATTATATAAATTATATAATATTAATATAATATAATATAATATATTTATGTATACTTAACATTATTAATTATATTATATATATATATATTTTTTTTTTTTTGGGTTTGAATGAATAAATTTTTATTAATTATAATATCTGTTATTTCAAATGTATTATATTATTATATATATCATAATATATATATAATAAAATTATGTATATTATAATATATATAATCGTATTATCATTTTTTATATACATGTATTTTCTTTTTTTTTTTTTTTTACTTTTTCATTTTAAATTTTTAAATTTACTTATTTATTTATTTATTTATTTATTTATTTATTTATTTATTTATAATAATTTATATATTTAATTAGTGTTTAAAAAATAGATTAAATTTCATATTAACAACCAATAATATTAAATAATAAAAAACGGCATATTTTTAAACATAATATAACTTTATTTAATATAATATTTTATAAAGTTTAATTATTATATAATTAGAAGATCTTAAAATATTTAAACCAATAATTTAAAAGTAAAAAAAAAAATAATAATAAACAATTCCAAAAATTAATAAATAATATGCTAATAAATAAATAAAATAAATAATATATTAATAAATAAATAAATAAATAAATAATATATTAATAAATAAATAAATAAATGTAAATATAAATATATAATATAAATGTAAATATAAATAAATGTAAATATAAATAATTAAGTTATATAAATATAAATAAATTATATATGAAGGATACAATTATAGATTATACATACATATATTATATGTATAATCTATATAATCTGTATATGCATAATTATTTAATAATAATAATAATCATAATTTTATTATACTTTCATATATTATTGTTAAATATAAAATTTTTATTTATAATTAATGTAATATTAAATATCAATTATTATTCATAAAATACATAATTAATTATAGTTACTATGAATGACAATTATATAATTAATGATTAATAATTATTAATCATTAATCATAAAAATTTTAAACTAGATTTACCGTTTTTTTTTTTTCCTTTTTCTAGTAAAAAAAAGAAGTAAAAAAAAAAAAAAACGGTAAATCTAGTTTAAAATAATTAAAATAGGTTTAAATAATAATTAATTAATTAATTAATAATTAAATCTTTTTTTTTTTTTTAATTTTTTATTCTTTTTCATATGCAATTATTAATTATTATTATTACTATTATTATTATTATTATTATTATTATTATTATTATTATTATTATTATTATTATTATTATTATTATTATTATTATATATTATTATTATATATTATTATTATTATTATTATTATTACAATAATTATTATTATTAGTATTATTATTATTATTATTATTACTTTCATATTTATTATTTATAACTATTATTATTATTTATAATTTATTATTATTATAATTATCATTATCATTATAATTATTTGTTTTACTTGTCTCTCCACAATAATTAAATATTTAAAAGTATTTTCATTTTCTTTTTTTCTATGTAAAAAAAAATAGAGCTTTGTCATTATTTTACTTATAAATACTTTACATTTCAATTAAATATTTTATAATATTAAATCTTTATCATTCATTTTCTTTTTTCTTTATATCTTTCCTATGTATTAATTTCATTTTTTTATTAATTCCTTTTTTTCATACTTTTCATTTTCTTCTTATGTATATTAAATCCATGTTTCATAAATATATTATTAACTTATATCCTATATATGTAATAATTTTAATTTCTATTTTTATCTTTTTTTTTATTTTAGACAAAGTAAAAATATTATTGTCATTATTTTATTTATTGTTAAATATAATTAAATAATCATTATAAAAAGTAAAAAGTATAATAAATAAATTTGAATTTGAAAAATAATAAATAAAAATAAAATACTAAATAATTTGATATTAATTAACAAAAAAAAAATAATTTTATTAATAGTTTAATAGTATCATTAATTCTTAATTATTTTTGTGAATAGAATTAAATACATTTTATTTTTTTTCTGTTGTTCTCATTATTTGAAAATATATTTATAATTTTGTAATTATTAATACTCATAATAATATATTAAAGAAAAAAATAAATTAAAATAGAAATATTAAAAAATAAGCTTTATAGATGTTCCTTATAAAAAAACCAATAATAAAAATTAATTATTTTTAATTCTTCTTATTTACGTATTTATTATTACTTAAACCATTAGCATAATATTTAAAAGATAAAAAAATTAAACCTTCTGAATCACCATTTAAAATATTTAAACACAATTTTCTACATATTAATTGTTAAGGAAAAATTAAAAAATTAAAAAAAAATATAAAAAAAAAAAAATAAAAATTATCCGGCTGGATTACCCAGTTTTATTCCAAAAGAAAAAAAGATGGTACTTTACGTCTTTATATTGATTATAAAAAACTTAATGCTGTTACAGTCAGAAATTCATATCCAATATCTTTAATAATAGATATTATTGAACGAGTGAAAGATGCAAATTATTTTACTAATCTAGATTTTCGTTCTGCTTATTATAATTTAATTTGCATTAGAGAAGGTGATGAAATCAAAACATCTTTTCGCACAAAATATAGACATTACGAATATCTTGTAATGTTATTTGGATTAACCAATGCACTTACAACTTTTCAATCACTTATAAATTTAGTTTTACTCCTATATTTAGAAAAATTCATTATTTTAAATTTAAATGATATTCTAATTTATTAAAAAACTTTAGAAAAATATATATAGAACATGTTAAGACAATTCTAAAAACATTATTAAATAATAAAATATATTATAAAATCAAAAAAGTGTGAATTTCATAAACAATAGGTTGAATTTTTTGGACATGTTTATCTGGAAAAGAACAGTTACAGATCCAAATAAAATTTAATCAGTAAAAGAATGGCAAATTCCAAAATGTGTTAAAGATATACAAAGATTTTTAGGTTTATTTAATTATTACCTCTACTAGACTATTTTATAATTTAACAACGAAAAATGTAAAATTTATATTTCTATTATTTATATTTTTTTTATAAATAATAAAAAAAAAAAAAAACCAAGATATATATCAAACAAAAAATAAATAAATAATGGCATAATAGCTATCATACAGAATTTATTTCATAATATATATAAAAATTTATCTATATAAATATTAGTAAAGAAAAAAAATAATATAATTTTTTCATTTAATTTTGGTATAATTTATTTTTATTTTTTTTTTTTTTTTATTCAAAAAAATCTTACTTTTTCATTCGTTCATTTAAATAAAGTATCAATCTATTTTTTTTTTTTATTTTTATCTTTATTATATTTTTTTTTGGATAATACTTTATTGATTATATTTTTTCCAATTTCCATACCTTTTTACAAATAAAAAAATTATCTTTTTTTTATATTTGCTTTAATCAATATATTTTAATCAAATAATTATACAATTAATTCAACTTCTTAATGAAATTTATTTACTAATTTATATAAGCTTTTCAAAATATATATCAATTATCTTATATATTGAAAACAATATAATTTGTTTTTATAAAAATATATAACTTATAAATAAACAATTTTTTTTGGTTTTAGTTAATTATTATTATTTTCACCTTTAACTATTATCATTCCTAAAAAAAAAAAAAAAAAAAAAAAAAAAAAACATTATTATAATATATTACTATTTTTATTATTTATTAACTATAACATTGATAAAAAATACTAATTACACATCATAAAAAATCTTATTTTATGAATATATCAAAAATATATTTTATTCTACCTCATTTATACATTTATTTTATGAATATATCAAAATATATTTTATTCTACCTCATTTATATATTTATTTTATGAATACATCAAAATATATATTTTATTCTACCTCATTTATATATTTATTTTATGAATACATCAAAAATATATTTTATTCTACCTTATTTATATATTCATTTTATTAATATATCAAAAAATATATTTTATTCTACCTCATTTATATATTTATTTTATGAATATATCAAAATATATTTTATTCTACTTCATCCATATATTTATTTTTATTGTAGATAAATTATATTAAACTGACTCAGTCATTCACATTATTTTTATATAAATTAAATTTTCATAATATAATACAAGATTATTTATTTCTCATTTTTCAGTTTTATTATTATTTCAATTACTAATTTAAAGTTTAGAGAATAAAGAATAAAAAATATTTATAAATCAAATTGCATTATTATATAATCACATTTAAAAGAATATATTGTATAAATAGATTAATATATCTTAATAATAAATATCGAATTATATAAAAATTAGATTATAAAAAAATGATAATCATAACACAATTCAAGAAATAAATAATCAATAATGTAATTAAAAAGAATAATAATAAAACAATTTTTTATATGTTAAATTATACAATATATTTAATTGAAAATGACGCAAAATATAAAGTTAAAGAAAAACTATGAATGAATGTCGTTTCATTTATTATACATTTATTATTGATCAAAATGACCATTCCATAATAAATGTATAATTTATTATCTTTTCCATATATTTATGTTTGCATGTTTGTATTTATCTTATAATAATGGATATATACATATATATATCCATTATTATAAGTAAATATATAAAAAATATTTAATTAACCATAACATAAAGTTAATATATAAAATAAATTCTGATGTGTATACATCTTTACATTTGTCTTATAAAAAAAAAAGGTCATAAAATAATGATAAAATGTATTCAATAAAGTAATATTTAAATATAAAAAAATATAAATATAATACATTATTTATAATAATATAATATATTATTATTAAAAAAAAAAAAAAGCAATTATAGATGAATATTGTTACATTGTACATATAAGTAATAGGGTCTTGAAAAATATATATAATAAAACTTTTTACTGAACATGGAATAGATATAGGTTGAAGTTAATTTTTAAGGGATGAACCGGTCTTACATTTTGCATGTAAATATATTGAGTTAAATTTTGTGAAATAGTAAAATACTTTATTATATATGTAATAAAAAAATACGAATAGAATAATAATATTACTATATATGAAAACATATGAAATATATGAAAGTAACAACTAATGAAAAATTAATGAGAATTAGAGATCATTATATCACTATTATATGAAATAAATAAAAGATATCATAAGAATACAAAAAAAATAATTATTTTTTAATATGTATAATATATATTTAATAAGTAGTGATTTTTTCATTAATATTTAAAACTGTCATAAAGATGATTTTTACTATATTAAAAAAATCATCTTTATGACAGCTTTAATATAAAATTTATACTGTCTAAGTAAATTATTTTTTTTAATATTCAAATATTTTTAATTAATATTTAATATTAAAAATTAAAATTCAGATATAATTTATTAAATTATTATATCATTATTATATTTATATTTATACATATGAAATATTACATAATCATTGAAATTAAAAGTTATTTTTTTTTTAATAAAAAAAAGAAAAATTAAATGATAATAATAATAATAATAATAAAAATTAAATAATAGTAATTAAATAAAATATTTCATATATAATTATATTTATGTAAATTCAACAAAAAAACATTCATATGAAAACTATATCGTAAAATATTCTACATCTTTTTAATTATTTATTTCTTTAAATTTTTTTTTTTTTTTTTTTTAATTTTTTAATATATTAAAACTATATTTTATGGATTATTTATCATAATTCTTATTATCAATTATAATATTATTATTTATTAAGTTTTAATAAACATTATATATAATAAAAATTGACAAATTTTAATTTTAATTTTTAATATTAAGAATCATTTATTAATTTTAATGAAAAAAAATAATTTTTTTTTACCAAGATATTTTTAAAGGTATCAAATAATAGAAAAAATCAAAATTCGAGTCTGTTTTAAAAATCATATACCTTGAAATTCTTTTTTTTCCATTGAACTAATTTTTTAATTTTTTAGTTTAAAGAAAGTAAACATTTAATGTAACCCTCAACCTTTTTGGATGCATCAAAAAAAAAAAAAAATAAATAAATATATATATATACATAGAGCTTAAACTAAGAATTATAAAAACAATAAATTATTTTTATTGAATTGAATGCTGGATATCTTCTCAATAACAAAATAATATCATTAATTTTATGGCAAATATACCAGTTTTTAAAAGAAACTAATTAAGAAAATGATAATTCATATTAGGAGGCTAAGGAAGAAGATGTTCAATAGTTCAAGTTGTTATATTATATACTTTTTTTTTTTTTTATTCCTGTTATTACTAGTTTAACTATTATTGTTTGTGTGTGTGGTATAACAATCAGTATTGGTATATATGATTTTTATAAATATAGGATAAAAATAAAAATATAAATAAAAATACATCAAATGATAAATCAATACAGGTAATCATCATGACAATCAAGAAATGGAACAATAATAAATTATAGTGAATAATAATAATAATAAAAGTCACTAAAGTTATGATAAAATTAATTATTGTTATTTTTACATAATTAATTTCCGTCTAAAATTTTGGCTACAATAAACGTTAAGATTATTCAAGTTGATTTCAAGGGTAACATAGCTTTAATGAAGGTATTTCATTTGTTCTATGGATAGGAAAATTATTTACATATTATATATACATTTCATGTTTCTTTTTTATGTTTAAATTTTTACATGCACAAAATTTTAATTATTAACAAAAGAAAAAAAAAACCAACTATTTAATAAATTCTATATTAAAAAAAAAAAAAGAGGAATGAAAAAAAAAAAAAAAATCAATAGTATATACAATTAATAATATATATAAATAAATAAAATTCATATATTTTGAAATAAATAATATTAAAAAGTGAAATATATTAGTTTTTCATAATTAATACATAAAAATTTTTTTTTTCAATATTTATAATTCATTCCTATGATTTTTTAGAGTAATATTATTAAAATTATATGTTTAATAATAATGAATAATAATGAATAATAGTAACTCTAATCAATAATAATTAAAATAATAATTTAATATTGCAAAACTTTTTTAATTTATTATTGTTAAAATGATTTTTAATTATTTTCATTTTTTCTGTCTTGTGATTTTTTTTTTTTTGGTTACAAAAAATATTCAAAATTATATTTAAATATAAATTTATTTATTTATTTATTTATTTATTTATTTATTTATTTATTTATTTATTTATTTATTTATTTATTTATTTATTTATTTATTTATTTATTTAATTTTAGTATATTTATTTATTTATTAATTTATTTATTTATTTATTTATTATATTTATTTATTTATTTATTATATATTTATTTATTTATTATATATTTATTTATTTACTTATTATATATTTATTTATTTATTAATTTGTTTATTTATTTATTTATTTATTTATTTATTTATTTATTTATTTATTTATTTATTAATTAATTAATTAATTAATTAATTATCAAAATTTATCTTTATCTTTGTCTTTATTTTTATATATTAATATTTTAGATATTTTTATTTGGTATTTAATATTGTGTATTTTGTGTATTTTTTTAATACTTTCTTTTCTAGATTACTTTTTTTTAGTCATTTTCATTTGTATTTATATTATTAATCACTTAATTTTTAAATATAAATATAAATAAACAAATAAATAAGATTTAAGTAAAATAGAACAAAATATATAAAAAAAACCTTTTTAATTTTTTTATTTCCTTTTTATTTTTTTCTTTATTTATTCCATTTTTTATTCTTTTTTTTTTGTTTTTTTTTCATTTTATTTTAATTATAATATCTTTTACTTCCTTTCAACTTTTAAAATTTTCTATTTCTTTTTCTTTTTGTCAAATTATTTTAATTAAAAATTTAATTAAATTTTAATGAAAAATTAATTAAAATTAATCAAAAAATTAATAAATAAACTTTTATAATTAAATATTAAATTATTACACATAAAACATTTTTTAGTATAATCATTAAAAATATTAAATTTTAGTATTATTCTTATAAATAAATAAATAAAATATATAATATTCAAATAAATAATTATAATAATAATAATAATAACAATGATTAATAATAATAACTATGATTAAATAAATGAATAAATAATTAATTAAATAAATAAATAATTAATAAATACATATATTATTAAATAATTTAAAAAAAAAAAAAAAAATAAAAATAAAAATTAATTTGTTTAAAAATATAAATATTTAAATTTTACATAAATTTTTTTTTTTCTTCATCAAAAAAAAAAAAAAAATAAAATAAAAAAATCTTTTTTTATTTTCTCTGGAAGAAAATAATACTAAAATAAAATAGAATATATAAAAATTATATATTTTATAGTGAATAAAAATAAAAAAGAAAATAAATAAAAGAGAAAAATAAAAATATATATATATAATTAAAAAAAACATTAAATAATAATAATAATAAAATAAAATTATTACATTGTACAAATTTAAAAAAAAACAAATTGTTATTATTAAATTGCAAAAATTTAAAGAAAAAAAAAGAATAAAATAATTAAAAATAAATAATTGAAAAAATAAAGAAAAAAGAAAAAAAAATTATTAAAATGAAAACATTATTTATTTTATTTTTAATTTTTGTAGTAAAAGTATATGCTGATTGTTGGTCACAACCATTAGGATATCCATGTTGTTCTAGTAGTAATAAAAATGTCATTTACACCGATAAAGATGGTGACTGGGGTATTGAAAATAATGGTTGGTGTGGTTTTTTAAAGGATATACCAATAACAACCACTAAAACTTTACCAACTACAAAAAAAAATTGTAAAACATTTACTTTTGCATATTATTCATGTAGTATTAAAGGTGGCAGACCATCACAAGTAGTAAATAATGGTTGTCCAACGCCAGTTTGTGATTTTGCTAAATGTTGGTCGGAAAAATTAGGTTATCCATGTTGTAAAAACAGTAATACTGATGTTGCTTATATCGATGCAGACGGTAAATGGGGTGTTGAAAATCATGAATGGTGTGGTATTACAAAGGAAACTCCAACACCAACTACTAAAAGACAATGTCCAACATTTACTTATCCATATGGTGAATGTGAAAGAAAAGGTACATTATCTTCAATAACAAATGATGGTTGTCCAACTCCAACTTGTGTTTTTGATCAAGAATGTTGGTCATTAAAATATGGTATTGAATGTTGTGAATTATATTATCATGGTGAAACTGAAATTGATGAAAGAGGTGAATGGGGTACCTATGGTAATGGTAAAAAATGTGGTATAAGACCAGATAAAACAGCAATAACAACAACAACAACAACAACAACAACAACAACATCAATAATACCACCAACACCAACTAAAGAATGTCCAGTCGTTAATTTTTCAGTTAATGACTGTATTCAAAAAAATGGAACTGTATCCTCAATAACTATAAGTGGTTGTTTAACACCTACATGTGTTATTGAACAAAGATGTTTGTCAGAATTTAATTATCCATGTTGTTCCCTTGGTTATGATAAAATTGTTTATTCTGATAAATATGCTTATTGGGGTTTTGAAAATGGTGATTGGTGTGTTATGATGATAGTTGAACCAACTCCTACTGAAACTACATCTACTACAACAACTACATTTACAACTCTAAGAAAAAATTGTCCAGTCTTCACTTTCCCATATGATGATTGTGTAAAAAAAGGTTATCCAACTAAAGTAACAAGAAATGGTTGTGCAACACCAACTTGTGTTATAGAACAAGAATGTTGGTCATTACAATATGGTATTCCATGTTGTAGTTACTATTATCATGGTGACATTGAAACTGATGAAAGAGGTAAATGGGGTATTAGAGGAACTGAAAAATGTGGTATATTAAAAGATATAACAGAAACTCCAGTACCAACAAATTAATTTTATCTATAATCCAAAATTATATATATATAAGATATATATATTATTTTAATATATATAAATGAATATAACTAATATATATTATTAATTGAAAAAAAAATAATAATAAAAAAAAAAAAAAAAAAGAAAGATAAATATATTTAATAATATATTAATAATAATAATATTATTATTATTATATATTATTTCTTTTCCATTATTATTTTTATTTTTATTTTTATTTTTTGTATATCATTATTTTAAAAATAAACAAAAAAATTTCTTTTTTTTTTTTTATTTTCTTTTAAAAGAAAAAATAAAAAATAAAAGATTATTAAAAATTATAAAAGATTATAAAAAGATTTATATATCATAGTTATTATTTTATATTTTATATAATACATATATATATCAGCTTAAAATGCATATAACAATCCATCTTATTTTATATATTTTTAAAGAATAAATAAACAAATAAATAAAATATAATAAAATAAAATAAAATAAAATAAAATAAAATAAAATAAAATAAAATAAAATAAAACAAAACAAAAGTTTTTTAAAGGTTTGATACATTTTACATTTTCTTAAACGAATTTAAATAAATTTATTTTATTAAAATTCATCTAAATATTCAAATTTATTAAAAAAAAAAAAAAAAAAAAAAAAAAAAAAAACTTTTTTAATTAATGATAAAACATATAAACTTTATTTAATAATAAAATAAGCTTTTTTTTTCAATCAATAATCTCTTAAATTCTCTCTACGTATTTTAAAAAAAAAAAAAATATATATATATATATATATATTTATATATATAATAAATAATTAAATAATTATTATAGTAATATTAATAATATTTTTACTAGTATATATATTTATATTATTGAAAAGGATTATAATATTTATAATATTATTTTATAGAACTGTATTTTAAATGAAGTATTTAGAAGAATCTATTAATAAATATATATATGTATTTAATATTTTAAAAATGTACTTTATATATATTTACTTACATGAATACCAAAATAAAAATTTTAATATACTACATTATCTATAAATTTAAAAGGTATATACTATGGCGTATTTATGGTATATCAGTTTAAGTATTTCCAATTTAAATATTTATAATATATTTGTAAACATATCATTTCATTATTTCATTATTTTCTGTCTTTTTTGTGTATAAAATTTTTAAAAAGTTTTAAAAAAAAAAAAAAAAAAACTAATTAAAAACAATATATCAAGTAATTAATTATTTAGGTATTTGTTTTTTGTTTTTTGTTTTTTGTTATTTTTTTTTAAATAAATAAATAAAAAAATAAATCACAAAATAAATAATAAATTAATAATAATTAATAAAAATTTTATTTCGGAAATAATATCCGTTTTTAATCTTTAGTTGTTTTTTTATTTAGTTATTTATTTATTTATTTAATATAATAATAGAAAAGAAATATTTGTCGTTAAAAGATGTTAAGATTTTTATATAAAAAATATTAAATATTATATATATTTTCTATTTATAATAAAATATTTTAAATATTTTATTTTAATAATTTATGCTTCTTTTTATACAAAAAATATATATTTTATTACTTATACATATCATCAAACAATCCAAAAATTAATAAATAAATAAATAGTTAATTATTTATTTACTTATTTATTTATTTATATATTTATTTATTTATTTATTTATTTATTTATTTATTTATTTATCTATCTATTTATTTATTTATTTATTTATTTATTTATTTATTTATTTATTTACTTACTTATTTATTTATTTATTTATTTATTTATTTATTTATTTATTTATTTATTTATTTATTTATTTATTACCAATAATTAAATGGTATGATCAATATCTTGAACTTAATTAAAGTAATGAAAAAAAAATTTTTTATTTATATATAATGATTAAAATTAACATGACTATTTTTTAATAAAAAAATAAAATATTAAATAAAAATAAAGTGAAATTTATAAATAAACTATTTTTAATAATTAAAAGAATAAGTAAATAAAATATATTTATTATATATATACAAAAAATAAAATAACTCAAAATGAATGACGAAGAAATTGAAAGAAAATATCATAAAATATTAAATTCTGGTGAAATTTACGATAGTTATGATGAAGATCTTCATATATATCAATATAAAATATGTCAACGTTTAAATGAATATAATGAAACACCAGATTCTGTTGAAGGATTTAAAGAAAGGGAAAAAATTTTAAGAGAAATTGTTGGTACTTATGGAGATAATTTATATATTCTTCCACCAATTAAAGCTAATTGGGGTTTAAGACATGTTCATTTTGGAAAAAATGTTTTTATAAATTTCAATGTTAATTTTGTTGATGATGCTGATGTGTTTATTGGAGATAATACTATGATAGGTCCAAATTGTACAATAGCCACTGCTATACATCCAATTTCAGCTAAATTAAGATCTCATAAACTTCAATATAATAAGCAAGTACATATTGGTAAAAATGTTTGGCTTGGTTCTGGTGCAATTATTTTACCTGGTGTTACTGTTGGTGATAATTCTATTGTTGGTGCAGGTAGTGTAGTTACAAAAGATGTTGAACCAAATACTATCGTAGTAGGTAGTCCAGCACGTGTACTTCGTAAAGTAACTAAAAATGATGATTATTATTATCATGGTAAAAAAATTCCTCAAGAAATACTTGATAAATATTTATATGAAAAGAGTAAACTATGAAAGAGTGAAGAAAAAAAATATATAATAAAAATTTCCAAAAAAAAAAAAAATATATTTTGAAAAAAAAATGGAGTATCCTATAGATTAAGGAAAAAAAAAGGTACTAATAAATACTAATAATAAAAAAAAAATAGCTTGATAAATGTTTTCAAAAATAAAATAAAAAATAGAATAAAAAATTAAAAAAATTGATAAATATTTAAAAAACAAAAATAGAGTAAAACATAAAATATATAAATATTTCCAATTAAATTTTTTCTTAAAAAAAGATTTTTGAAAAATATTTAAAAAATAAAAATAGAGTAAAACTATCAAGTAAAGGAAAATAAATTCCTAAAGAAATATTAATAATCACAAAATAATAATAATAATAACAATAATAACAATATTAATTATAATAATAATAAAATAATAATAATAATAATAATAATAAATACTAATACTAATAAAACAATAACAATATTAATTATAATAATAATAATAATAATAATAAAAGATAAAAAGAATTGTAAATAAAAAAAATTATTAGATTATGACATATATTATGTATATATATATACAAAATATTTATATAAAAATAGTAGATTTATATATATATATATTAATTGTATTTATGAATATATCTTAATATTATCTTTTATTTTATTAATTATTTGTAAAGAAAAAAAAATTAATAAAAAAGAACAATATGTAGATTATAAAGTATATTTAATTTATTTATTATCTATTTATTTATTTATTTATTTATTTATTTATTTATTTATTTATTTATTTATTTATTTATTTATTTATTTATTTATTTATTTATTTATTTAAAAAGACAAATTAATATAACTCTATTTGTAATATATTGTAAATAAAAAAAAAAATAATAAAAAGGAAAAAAAATAATAAAACACTTTATTATTAAAAAAATAATAAAAAGGAAAAAGAATAATAAAAAACTTTATAATAAATAAACTTTAAAATTTAACAATATAAATTATAATTAAATTATAATTGTAAATATATAAATTAAAAAAAAAAAAAATGGATGAAAACGTTTTAGAAAAAAAATATCATGATATGTTAAATTCAGGTGATATTTATTATTGTAACAATGAAGAACTTGTTTATTATCAATTTACAATGGCTCATCGTTTAGATGAATATAATGAAACCAAAGACACTCTTGAAGGCTTTAAAGAACGAGAAAGAATTTTAAAAAATATTGTTGGTACTTATGGAGAAGGATTAGTAATTCTTCCACCAGTAAAAGCTAATTGGGGTTTAAAACGTGTTCATTTTGGAAAAAATATTTTTATAAATTTCAATGCAAATTTCGTTGATGATGCTGATATTTTTATTGGTGATGATACTATGATAGGTCCAAATTGTACTATAGCAACAGCACAACATCCAATTTCACCTAAATTAAGATTGAATAAACTTCAATATAATAAACCAATACATATTGGTAAAAATGTTTGGATTGGTTCTGGTGCAATAATTTTATCTGGTGTTACTATTGGTGATAATTCCATTGTTGGTGCAGGTAGTGTAGTTACAAAAGATGTTGAACCAAATACTATCGTTGTAGGTAGTCCAGCACGTGTTCTTCGTAAAATAACCGAGAATGATGATCGTATGTATGATAAAAAAAATATTCCTCAAGAAATAATTGATAAATATATAAAAGAGTAAGAATTCTTTTTACTGAATGAACATATTATTATATATATACAAAAGAAAAAAAAAAAAAAAAAAAAAAAAAAAAAAAAAAAAAAAAAAAAAAAAAAAAAAAAAAAAAAAAAAAAAAAATAGTGTTCATTTAATAGTATATCTATTATTTAATAAAAAAATAAAAATCGTTAAAATATAAACAAAAAATAAATATGAATAATAATGATTCATTAAGGATTATTATAAAAATTTTTGTTCTATCAAATAATTAATATAAAATAGTAAATAGTAAACAATTTTATTATATGTTAGAAATAAAGTTCAATATTATATTTTTATTCTTATATTAATAACAATTAATAACATTGTTTCTATTTCATCTTCTACTAAATTTTATATAGTGGAAAAGAATTTTAATATTTTATAACATATCATATAAAATATTATATATAAAACAATTCTAAAATAATAAATATTATAATATAAATATTATAATATTATAATATCATAATGTCATTAGACTAAAAATGATGATAAATAATAAATTATTTAAAAATTAATATATATATATAAACTAAAAAAAATAGTCAATTATCCAAACAATTAAATAAAAAAGCAAAAAGGATAAAAATTTATCCAAATAATTAAATAAAAAAGCAAAAAGGATAAAAATTTATCCAAATAATTAAATAAAAAAGCAAAAAGGATAAAGATTTTATCCAAATAATTAAATAAAAAAGCAAAAAGGATAAAAAATTTATCCAAATAATTAAATAAAAAAGCAAAAAGGATAAAAATTAAAGATAAAAAATAATAATAAAGTATCAAATAAAAAAAAATAATAATATGTATTCCAAAATATTACAAATAAAATAAAATGATATCTTAATAAGAAAAAAGAAAAGTTAAATATTTAAAAAAATTATATTTTGAAAAAAAAAAGATTCTTTTTTTTTTTTTTTTTTTTTTTTGTTTATTATATTTTACATATATTTATTTTTCTTTTCTCTTTATATATATATATATAAAGAGCATAAAATAATCTCATTGAATGAAGATAATATGGACTTTTCTTACATATATAATGAAGATATTTAGATATAATAGTAAATGAATTAATTCAATGCCATGCTTTTCCTAATAAAAAAAAATTGACTATTAGAAATGGTGATAATCATAATCTTTTCCACATTTTTCTTTATTTATACTTGTTAGTTTTTTAGAAGTAGTTACAGTTGTAGTTGTAATTGTAATCTTTATTGTTTTTAATTTTGAAGTAATCGCTTTTAATTTAGATTTAGTATCTTGAATACATTCATCATATTCTGATTGACAACCTTTGGAATTATGACAATCTTCATTAGTTTTACCACAATGAACATATTTACTACAACAATAACTGGAAGTACAACCATTATATTCATTATCATATTTACCTTTATTTGATTGAAATAAACCAAGTATATCTTTAAGTGATAAATTAATTAAACATTGTTTCATTAATTCATTAGTATATATTTAATTTCTGGATGTTTTAGGATTGTAATAACAGCAACGCTTACAACAAGTGATGTAGCACATGAAATTAAATGAAGAATAAAATACTTATCTTGTGATCCGGAATCTGAACAAATCACTTTACCTAAAGCATGAATATTATCACATTTTCGATAATTTGAATAAGATACCTTTATATAAGCTTTTCCAGTATCGTAATTAAAAGTACATGCTGTAACTTCTCCTTCTGTAATAACATTTTTAAATCCAATATATAATTTAAAACAATCATCTGTTTCTGGATAACAGCATTTTTTATTACCTGTTTCAACAATTACAATAAGTCCCTTTATTTTTTTTCTACAAGAACTTTCTTATAAATAAATTATAATAGTATAATGATTTGAAATAAGACAAAAAGATTTAACAATTTTAGAATTTATAGGTTGAAATAAGACAAAAATATTTAACAATTTTAGAATTTATAGGAATAAATTCTTCATTTTTCTTTTTTTTTTTTTTTTTTTTTTTTGTTAAATTATTAAAACGTTTAATATATTTATATTACTTTCTAGTACTTTAATTTATAATTTTCTTTTTGAATTAAAATAATATAATAATCATTTTATGAAAAAGTAACGTTTGTTAAATAACCAAATATTATTGTTTTTGTAAATAATATTAAATAATATTTTATCTTTTTATTATCTTTTTAAAAAATTGTATAAAAATTGAATATTTTAAAATTAAAAATAAAGTTTATTAAAAAAAAATTATTAATATAATAATTTTTCCTGTTTATAATTCAGTTATTAAAAAAAAAAAAAAAAAATTAGAAAAAAATTTTTTTAAATAGTTTCATAAATATAATATATTATAAATATAATATTAAATATATTATTAAATAAAATTATTCAAATATTACTCATATAATTTTAAAACAAAAGAAATTTCTTCTGTAAATTAAAATAATATAAATTTTTTAATGAATAGTATTAACATAATTATAATTACTATTATTATTTATTTATTTATTTATTTATTTATTTATTTATTTATTTATTTATTTATTTATTTATTTATTTATTTATTTATTTATTTATTTATTTATTTATTTATTTATTTATTTATTTATTATTATTTATAAACGATAGTATTATATAATATTATAATGAATATATTATAATATTATACTATTAAATATTTATATTTATATCATATATTGATTATATATATATTTTTTTTTTTTTTTTTTTAGACTAGGATTAATCTTTATTTATATTATTAATTTAAAATAAACATACATGTGACATAAATATTACATGAAATGTAAATTAAATACAAGTAATAAAAGATACAAAAAATAAATAAAATTTATTACAGATATTAATCAAATTAAAATATTAAATAAAAAAAAAGGAAAGAAGTTAAACTTCTAACCTCTATATATTATTATTATTCATAATGATTCTTCTTTTTTTATATAACACACAATTCGTACATCATCTTATTGTGTTTAAATATTAATATACATGAATCATAGAAAAAAAAAAAAAAAAAGAAAAAGAAAACATAATAAAAAAAAAATGATACTAAAAAAATAAAAAACCATTTAAACATTATAGATAATAATATGTAAAAACAATAAATCCATACTAACCCTTAATTCTATATATAGAATTAAAGTAAAATTGATCTATTCTATTCCACTTAGATCAGTAATAGGATCGGACTACTAGACTTTCCTACTATGTTATCAGCATTGACGTTCCTGGAGAAGTTGGTTTTGAATTTATTGAACAATATATGTTGTCTTTTACAGACAATAGGCATGATATCATTCAATAGAGCCACAGATAGTAACAAGAATGGAGATTTTGAATATGTACCAGACTCAATCTGACACTTAAACAACCATTTCCATTCCTTTTTGTATGAACAATTTTTCTATTTTCAAAAATATCGATATTATATATACTAATGTTCCTATTACATAATGATTCAAAAAAAAATTAATAGAATGATTTTCCAATCTGTATTAAATTATAAATACATCACCACAATATAAAAGAAATGGGGATTTTAATATTCTTTATTTAATATTACAAATATGAAAAAGAAAAAAGTGAAAAAAAAAATTGAAATAATAAACCAAAGATCAAAACCACAATAATTATCAAACATTATAACTATTATACATATAGAATGTATATATATATTATAATTAGTATCATTACCCATTATTTAAAATACCTATAAAATTATTATAGAAAAAAAAAACAAAAATAAAATATATATATATATATATATATTTATTATTATTTTTATTATTTTTATTATTTTTATTATTTTTATTATTTTGTTATTTTATTATTTTGTTATTTATTATTTTTATGTTAATAATCTTAACGAAGAATCTTAAATATTCGTTTAAAAAAATTCTTCTTTAAAAAAAAGGATAATTATTAAAATTTGATTTTTAACCTTTAAATTATTAATTTTATATTTTTTTAACTAAAAGTTAACCTTAAAATTATTAATTTAAAGTGAATATTCTTAATGCAGAAAATGTATTCAAGAATAACTAAAACACAAAACTTTAATTCTCATAGTTATTCTCTATATTTCACCTCTATATTATTTTCTTGAATGATTAATATTATTAATATTATTATTATTCATTTTTTTTATTATTATTATTTTTATAATATTATTTTTGTTATCATTTTTGTTATGATTTATTATTGTTGTTATTTTTTTTATTTTTTTATTTATTTATTTTTTTTATGTATTGGATTCACCGCAGTCCATTCGCTCCTACCTATAGAAATTTAATAATTGTGCTAGGAACCCATAGTCTAACTAACTTTGGTCGAAGATCCTTCTTTCAAAAAAAAAAAAAAAAGAAGAATAGAATAGTGATGAATTGCGATGTTCTCTTTATTGGTAGATTACATAATATCTTGTCTATGCATCCCCAGATACATAAAAAAAATTAAAAAGTTCCACATTCGTAAGAAGGTACACAATCCCATTTGTATCCTTTACAATATCCATTTTCATATATGCCTCTGGCGCAATCATTCATACTACTCCAGCATCCAGCATGACTTACGACAGTACCGTCACTCTTTTTACAGTAACCTTTAACGCCAGGTACACATAAAGCATAAGCGAATAATGTAGAGATTAATAATAAGAAAACAAATGATTTGTCCATCGTACTTTTATTTATTAAATATATATATATATATTTTTTTTATAAAAATAATTATCTCTTTTTTTTTTGTTTTTCTTTGGACTATTTATACTTTTTTTTTATTTAATAAAAAATTTTAAGACATTATAGAAAATGCTAATCTAAAATGAATTATATTTTTTATTTTATAATACAATTGATATCAATTATATTATTAAATATATATATAATATTATTTTTTTTAAAAAAAATAATAACAATTATAATGGTAATAATTAATAATTAACTTTAAAATTGATTGTGCATTCAATTATTTTCTATTTTGTCTCATAAATATTGATTTAATTGCCATTTTAGAAAAAAATAATTTATTAAATTTACTATTATTACTGTTATGAATAGAATCTAATTTGTAATTTGATTGGTTTTTAGAAATGGTCATTAATTAAAAGACTAAAAAAAAAAAATAATAATATTAAGAAATTAATAAAATATTATAATTTTCAATCAAATGCACTCATACCCTACCATAAATGGATAAGTATCATATTTATTTTTTGTTTTATTTTATAATATATATAAATACAAATTAATAGATATAAGTATATAAGTATATACAAGTTTTAATAATATATAATAATATATAATACAATAATAAATATAAACATAAATTATAATAATATAACATAATAAAAAAAATTTTTTTAAATAATTTGATATTTTTAAAAACTTTTCAAAATTCTTTTTTTTTTTTTTTTTTTATTTTATTTTATTAATAAATAAAGTTAAGTATGGATGTCTATATTACACAAAATAAAGATTTATTATTAATTTTAAATTCTAAAGTTGGACAAATTATTTGTTGATAGTATTTAACCATAATAAAAAATTATAGAGAAAAAAACTAGTAATTTTCTTTTATATAGAATACTATTTATTTTAGTATTTATTAATATTATATTTAAGTTTATTTTAAATACAAAAAAATTTTTTAATATATTGAAAAAAAAAGACAAAAAAAATTTTTAATAACATTAATTTTAATGTAATATATTATTAATTTAAATAATCAAAACAATTTATAATAATAATCCTATATATACATTATAAAATGATTAATTTTTTTTTTTTTTTACAAAATAATTATAAATTTTAATATAATTAATTTAAAATAATTAAATCATTTTCATTAGAATTACATTGGAATTTCCTTTAATTAAATCATACAAATTTTACATTATAATTAGTGAATTAAATATAGAGAATAACTATGATAATTAAAGTTTTGTGTTTTATTTATTCTTTTTATTTTTACTTGAATACATTTTCTGCCTTAAAAATATTCACTTTAAAATATTAATAATTTAAAGGTCAACATTTAGTAAAAAAAATAAAATTAATAATTTATAGATTAAAAATCAAATTTTTATAATTAACCTTAGTAGTAAAAAAAATATACAAGTACAAAAAATAAACAGACATAGGATTTATTCATCTTATTATAATTATTAAATATTATATTTTATTAATATTATTATAAAATATGAAATATTATTATTATTAGTTGTTATATTAGAATATAATAATATATAATAGTATAATATTATGGTATATTATTATAATTTATGTTATATAATTATATATAATGTTATATTATTATAACATATATTATTATAACTTAATTGTATTATCTTATATTTTTATAATTTATGTTATATTATTGTATTGTATATTATTATATATTATTATAACTTGTATATACTTATATCTATTAATATGTATTTATATATTGTTTTGTCATTCTTCTACTATTGTCTTGACCTTAAATAAAATAAAACAAAAAATAAACATGATACTTATCCATTTATGGTAAGGTATGAATGCATTTGATTGAAAATTATAATATTTTATTAATTTTTTAATATAACTCTTTTCTTATTTTTTTAGTCTTTTAGTCTTTTAATTAATGACCATTACTAAAAACCATACAAATTACAAATTATATTCTATTCATAACAGTAATAATAGTTAAATTAATAAATTATTTTTTTTCTAAAATGGAAATTAATCAATATTAATAAATTATTTAATTATTTTTTTCTAAAACGGCAATTAAATCAATATTAATGAGACAAAATAGAAAATAATTGAATGCATTATTTTTTTTAAAAGAAATAATATTATATATATATTTAATAATATAATTGATATCAATTGTATTATTAAATAAAAAATATAATTCATTTTAGATTAGCATTTTTTATAATGTCTTAAAAGTTTTTATTAAATAAAAAAAAGGTATAAATAGTCCAAAGAAAAAAAAAAAAAAAAAAAGAGATAATTATTTTTATAAAATATATATATATATTTAATAAATAAAGTATAATGGACAAATCATTTGTTCTCTTATTATTAATCTCTATGTTATTTTCTTATGCTTTATGTGCACCTGGCGTTAGAGGTTTATGTAAAAAGAGTGACGGTACTGTCGTAAGCCATGCTGAATGCTAAAGTAGTATGGATGAAAATGTTATTACAGGTACTTTTCCTACTGTAACAAAAAAAATGAAGAATTTATTCCTTTAAATTCTAAAATTGTTAAACCTTTTTGTCATATTTCAAATCATTATACTATTATATTTTATTTATAAGAAAGTTCTTGTAGAAAAAAGTTAAAGGGACTTATTATAATTGTTGAAACAGATAATAGAAAATATTGTTATCCAGAAACAGATGACTGTTTTAAATTGATTTAAAAATGTTATTAAATTATCAAAATGTTTAATATATTTATATTACTTTCTAGTCTATTTTTATTTGTATTTTTTTTTCATTTTATTAGTACTATTGCTAGTACTAATATCATTTATTACCATATTTATTATCAGTTTTTTCTTTCTGAATTATAATAATATAATAATCATTTTATGAAAAAGTAACGTTGGTTAAATAACCGAATATTATAATTGTTGTAAACAATATAAAATAATATTTCATCTTTTTATTATCTTTTTTTTTCATTTATTAAAAGAAAAAAAAATATATAAAATAATAAACAAAAAAATTGTATAAAAATTGAATATTATAATAATATTTTATAAATTAAAAATAAAAATTTATTTAAAAAAAATATTATTATATATATTAACATTATAAATTAAATGTATTAAAATTTTAACTTATTAACTAATTTATTTATAAATATAATAATTTTTCCTGTTTATAATTCGGTTATTAAATGAAAAAATGAAAAAAAAAAAAAAAAAAAAAAAAAAAAAAAAAAAAAAAAAAAAAAAAAAAAAAAAACATTGAAAAAAATTTTTTTTTAAAATAGCTTTATAAATATAATATATTATTAATATAATTTTAAAATAAAAGAAATATCTTCTGTAAATTTAAAATAATATAAATTTTTTTTTAATGAATAAGAGTATTAACATAAATATAATTATTATTATTATTATTTATTTATTTTTTTTATTTATTATTTATTATTTATGATTAACTTATTTATTAATTTATTTATTTATTTACTATTTATCATATTTATATTATTATTATTTATTATTTATTATTATTTATTATTTATTATTTTTTATTATTTATTATTAATTGTTCAATAAATAAATGTAAATGAAATATATACTGAGTCATTATAACTATTTTTTCTTAGTTACAGAAAAATATCATATATTTTAATATTAAATTAATAATAATAATAATAGTTAAAACAGTATCAAACTAACAGTAAGATTAATTACTGGTGTAGAAAACTGATTTTAAAGTTTCATTAATTGTAGTTAAA